>JBBWSJ010000075.1:0-232158 GCA_038088505.1 Diaporthe velutina | reverse complement strand
ACTAAGTTAAAATAATAATAATAGCTTATAAGGTAAGAGATAATATAGTTAAAGATAGTATAATTTTTGCTATATAAAGCTTTAAATAATAATTATTTAATCTACTTTTATAAATTAGTATATATTAGTTGCTACTATTTTATATTAAAAGTTTTAATATCTGGTAGTGCTTAGTATATTCGTACTAGTACTTTTAATAAGCTATTAAGTTATTAAAATTAAAGCTATCTCTAACTAATTTAATACTATTAAACACTATATTAAACCCTTTACTATATAACTTAGGCCTTTAAATTGCCCAAAATAGACAATATAAAGCTGTAATTTCCAGATAGGGAGGATTTATCTACTTTAATTATACAATAATTATAACCTTGCTTTAAAACTATTTGAGAATAATTATTTAGCCTACTACTATAATAAAAACTAAAAAATAATTTAATGTAGTATACGCTATTATTACCTTAAATTAATTTAATAAGATAATTATACTTTACTATATAAATACGCTAGGCTAATATAATTATACTTATAGAAAATAGATTTTAATAAGCATATTAACACTAAAGTATGCCTAAGGCTAATATAGTATAAAAAAACCTCTATAAAGATTAATAAGCTTGTAAAAATCTTTAAAAGCTATAAAGGCTATTTTAATAAGATTAAAATATTAATAAATATAAGGGTAAGAATTAATAAGCTAGGCTTTAGTAAAAAAGAATAGAATCTTTTTAAGAGAATTTTTAAGAAAATTAGCTAGAAGCTAGTAAAATGCTAAGCTATATATAACTAGTCCGCAGAATAGTTATAGTTTAATAAATATAGTTCTAAAAAATAATAATAGGTCTTTTATTCTTATACCTAGGAGGATTAATTTAAGGCTATATATAAATTAATATTTATTTAAATATTTAATTATTTTTATTAAAAGTTAAGGAAATTATTAAATTAATTAATTATAAATAGATTATTTTTTATTATTATAAAATATTTAATTAGGATATAATATTTAATATTAGTAGATAATTTTAATTTAGCTATATTTATTAATTTAGTTATATTTATTATTTTAAATAATTTAGGGGATAATTAAAGTAAAAGTTAATTTTTTTAAGGTAATATTTAGATATTAATTAAGTATTATAATAGGGTATTTATAATTAGCTAATACTATTAAAAAGTTCCTATTTATAACTTAGATAGTAAAATATAAGAAGGAGTTAGGGGTAACTTTATAATAAAAGCTAACTACTTATTTTTTATATAAGTTTATAAGGCCTTTAATATATAAAATTAGTTTTAAAATAGTGCTTTAATATTTTATATACTTATAAATAATAAATATTATTATCTTAAGTAATTTAATATAATCTTAATATTTTATTAAATATTTTAATAGCTATATAAGATAATAATATAATATTTAATAATAATATACTTAATTTTACTATTAATATTAAGTAAGGTAATTAAAATAATAAGGTTAGTAGGTATAATTAGTTTTAATATTATTTTAATATTTTAAATAGTAAAATAAGCTAATAATATTTTATAGCGTTAAAAAGTTATAGCTATTATTTATTATAATAGTATATAATATGTATATATTTGTTTTTTATAGTATATTAAGAGGAGAACTAGCTAGCTATCTAGGGTTTGGGAGGAACCCTCTAGTATTACTATAGCTACCCTAGCGTTAGCTGCAACAGGCCTTTTTATAGCATCTGGTAATGTCTATTTTTCTATGAAGCCTTACTAATAAAAAGATGTTTGATACTAATCTGTTTCTAACAATTTGCTCAGTCGATGAGAGTTGTGACAATCTTCGCATGTGGAGATACACAAACTGTATTAGTTGCAGTATGGCACCCAAACGGCGCCCAACTGTTGCGTCCAGAATGGACGTCGTCGCTACGTATCAGTGCATCATCAATTCTTTGGCATACAGGCCGACAATGGGTAAATACAAGGCTTAAGAAACAGCATCGGCTGCCCCTCAGCTAATTGATCGCTGGTCTTGCCTGCTGAAAGAGAAATTATGCACTTTGAAAGACTGCAACTGGTGGATCACATTATTCTTCAAGACTAGATATTGATACCTGGCAGTCCAATGTGAGTAAAGGCTGGCGTTGATTCAATGATTCAATGAGACAGCGCTCTTCAATAAACATGAAATCAGACATTCACACCTGTGAAAACAAGGGGTATACCAGTACATCACTCATATAGCTATTCAGAGAACATTACCCAGACCATACTCAAATACTTAACTAGTATGCATAGATAATAGGTATAGGTAGTAGGTGTAGGTAGTAGGTGTTAGGTGATGGTGATTGTGCTTGGTTATTATAAGAGTGGGTGGTATGGGAATGGGTGTTGGGTGTGATTACCTTGGGTTTGTTTACGCTTGTAACGTACTGGTGTACCCTCCGTTTTTCCAGGTGCAAATATTCTATTTCATAAACATTGTCTGCTACTCTCGAGGCTGATAACGACGTACTTTCCGGGCGCTCGGATATATGATCCAGGGATGTTAGTGTATGCTTCACTTTCTCTTGCGATCCTGAAGGATTGAAAAGCGGGGTTCATTCTCAGCTACTAACTCTGGCCCATCTGCCGCTTGTTGGTTGGCTGTTGGTGGTAAGCATAAAGTTGATTCCTCGGTCAGAAATCGCCTCTGCCTTCCAGTCCGACCAGCATATCATCATTCTGGAGGTACTGTGGGCAAAGAGACCGCAAACTTCATTACGGCGATGGAAATCTGGATGACTATAGCTGCGGCCGTTGCCGTGGCACTTGCTTACTTCACGGCTCGATTTCTCAACTCGCGAAGGGAACTACGCATGTTGCAAAGGGCGGAGCTGGTAAGTAATCCTCAACGTGAATCGATTCCAAGTGTACGCAGGATTTCTGCTAACTAGGTCCTCTATAATCAGCCTATGCCAGACGTTCATCCCATTTTCGGACATCTGCCCGTTGTGAAGAGGGCATCGGCGGCGCTTCCGGCTGATACAATCATGCACAACGTCGTCTGGAAGATTGCACGGGAACTCTTCCCTGGCGGTGCTTACTACCTGCATTTGTGGCCCTTCAGCCAGACGCTTCTCATCGTGGCCGATGCCCACATGGCGACCCAGGTTGAGGGTCTCAGCCTGGGAAAAGGCGACAATCTTGTGAAGCCCATTGAGACCATCACCGGCGGTCCTAGCCTTATGACCATGGAAGGGCAAACATGGAAGCGATGGCGCCGTCTGTTTAGCACTGGCTTCAGCGCAGGGTACCTCGTCAGCCTGGCCCCTACCATTGCCGATGAGGTGGCTACGTTTCGTGATCTCTTGATCAAGAAGTGTCAGGAAGCGCCTGGTGGGCGCAGCGAGGTGTTCCAAATGGAAGAGATGACAGTGCGAATGACATTCGATGTCATCGGACGTGTCGTGCTGGACACTCGCCTGCACTACCAAACTCGCGACAACCCGCTGGCAGCGGCTCTGCGGTCCTCGATCGAATGGACCTCGTGGCGTGGTCAGTTGAATCCTGTGACCAAGTACTTGACCATTCGACCCATCGTGCACTGGCTCAACAGTCGAACCATGAACCAATACATTGGATATGAAATCGACAAGCGCTTCGCGGAGCGCCAGAGAGGGGGAACAGAAGAGAAATCCGGTGACCAAGACTTGAAAGACACCAGCAAGCAGTCCAAGTCCATCGTCTCCCTCCTGATAGACGATCTCCTGCTTGAGGCGGGTGGTGAGGACGTCAACTACGTTAAGAAAACTGTTAAGCCAGCAATGGCCTCGCAACTACGTGCTTTCCTGTTCGCGGGTCACGACACGTCGAGCAGCGCGCTGACCTACTCGTACTACCTGCTCTCGAAGCATCCCGCGTCGCTCAATCGCCTCTTAGCCGAACACGATGCTGTGTTCGGAGCTGAGCCTGCCGATGCCCTGGCCCAGATCCACGCGGACCCGTACAAGCTCAACCAGCTCCCCTATACCACGGCCCTCATCAAAGAGACCCTTCGCCTCTTCCCACCTTCGGGATCAATGCGAGTAGGTCGTAGAGGGGCCTTCCTCGTGGACGAGACAGGACGACGATTCCCGACGGAGAACTGCAGCGTCTGGACGTTGAGTCTGGCGATCCATCATGACGCGCGCTACTGGGCCGAGCCCGAGTCGTTTCTCCCAGAACGGTGGCTCGTAGGCCCTGACGATCCTCTCTATCCCGGCGGGACGAAGACAAGCGCCGCTGCGTGGCGACCGTTTGAACACGGTCCTAGAAGTTGCATAGGACAGTCGCTGGCACTGCTGGAGCTCAAGATCGCGCTGGTCCTGACGGCGCGCGAGATCAACGTGGTACCGGCGTATGAGGAGTGGGATGCTCTGCACCAGAAGAAAGATGCTGGGCTCGTCAACACGGTGGATGGAAACCGCGCATATCAGGCGGAAAAAGGCGCGGCGCACCCGGCGGACGGTTTCCCTGTGAAGGTGGAATTGAGGAAACGTTAAAGATATGTGTTGTATTTGGGAATTCAATGTCTACCTACTTGCTGTGACACAAGCAGGTCGTCTGCTTCTCTTGTCTGTACCTGAGTAAGAGCATCTTTGAGGACCCCACCCACCCCTAGCGGAAGCTGTCAGGGCTGTCAGGGTCCAGGTACCGAAGTACCTGCCATCGCTCGCCTGCTAGATCCCGGTGATCCTGCAAGGGCGTCCCGTCACTCGAAGTACCGATCAATTATCCTGACAAATCCGCTGCATCCCATCTCACTTCCTCCCAGGCTTTGCTCGACTTTCCCTCTGCAGCTCTGCCTCGACAACAGCCTGCCTCTTCCGCAGACATCGAGCTGAGGCACTGTGCACGCCGCCATCATGAAGCTCTCCAACATACTCCAGCTACCGGCGCTGCTGGCCGCCGCCCTCTTCAGTTCGGCCCTCGTTTCCGCAGAACACACCAGCAACTGGGCCGTCCTCGTCTGCACGTCGCGATTCTGGTTCAACTACCGCCACCTAGCCAATGTCCTCTCCATATACCGCACCGTCAAGCGCTTGGGCATACCAGACTCCCAAATCATCCTCATGCTGCCCGATGACATGGCCTGCAACCCGCGCAACGCATTCCCCGGCACCGTATACTCCAACGCCGACCGCGCAGTCGACCTGTACGGCGACAACATTGAGGTCGACTACAGGGGATACGAGGTGACCGTCGAGAATTTTATCCGCCTGCTGACGGATCGCGTCGGCGACGAGACGCCCAGGAGCAAGCGGCTCTTGACGGATGATCGGAGCAACATCCTGGTCTACATGACAGGTCATGGCGGAAACGAGTTCCTCAAGTTCCAGGATGCGGAAGAGATCGGTGCTTTTGATTTGGCCGATGCTTTTGAGCAGATGTGGGAGAAGAAGAGGTGCGTTCCTGTCATGCCACAGCCCTGACGACGCAACAGAAGACTAACACATGCTCGTGTCGCAGGTACCACGAGATACTCTTCATGATCGACACCTGTCAAGCAAACACGATGTACACAAAACTCTACTCCCCGAACATCATCGCCACAGGCTCCTCGGAGCTGGACCAGTCTTCGTACTCCCACCATGCCGACAACGACGTCGGCGTGGCCGTCATCGACAGGTATACTTACTACAACCTTGAATTCCTCGAGGGCGAGGTAGGCGATCTCAGCAGTAAGAAGACACTGGGCGACCTGTTCGATAGCTACACATATGAGAAGATTCACTCCCACGCCGGCGTGCGGTACGATTTGTTCCCAGGCGGAGAGGCGGCAGCTAGGGCGAGGTTGGTGACGGACTTCTTTGGAAACGTGCAGAACGTGGAAGTAGACGGAACGAAGAACAACACGCTCGAAGAGGACCTGTTGGCGCTGAGCAGGCACATAGCGGAGCTGAGGATGCGTGTTGGCAAGGGCGAGGATGAGGCCTCGCAGAAAAGTGTGGCACAAGAAGAAAAGAGACGTGAGACCACCAACAACAGGGTGAAGTCTGCCAAGCCGTTGACGGATGAGAACTGGTGGGCTAAGAAACTTCTTGGTGCTGTTGTTGTGGGAGGTTGCGTCTCACTCTGGGGCTTGGGTTCATTTTTAGAAAAGTCAGCCAGATAGCATGATAGATAAACTGTTAACAAGCGATTCAATTTCATACTTGCATAACTTCGTCAAGCTTGGGTCTTACAGAACTTGGTGACCTTAGGTCCGCTCCCGCTGACGATGCCTAATGTGTGGCCAGTTGTGATGCGATCTCGAGCTACAGGGATTCAGTAAAAGGGTTCAGCGAAGGGAAGTTTCAAAAGTTGTAGAATTGAACTGATCGACGAGCTCAATTGGTGCAGATGGTACGCCGAATGAATAGAATGAAATCGGAGGTTGATGCGGAACTGGGTGATTGTTGGAGCTCACTGAGACGAAATCGCGTCCACCGGGCAGCGCAACCGCACAAAAACTTCACCCTTTCATTCCACCATATGCCTGTTTGAGTGTACCATGTCCAACCACAACACCAACTGTAAACAACTTTCATTCATTGAACTTGGGGTGACTTGAGACGTTGAAGCGAATTACAGTTCCCCAGCGCTCAAATGAACTCAGCTCATTGCGCAAGATGAAAGACTCAAAGGTAGGTCGCGCAACCAAAACCACTTGACAACGCTCATCGAGTCTCATGCCGATTCGCAGATACTACCGCTACGCGGCCTCAATCTCAATTCCAAACCGCTCAATCACAGAGCACTCGCATGGTCCTGCGACGCAGAGCTAGCTGTCGCAGCTGATGACTCCCTAATCGTTTTCCTACCAGAGTTTCCCCTCCTGGACCCAAATGACGAAGAAGAAGATGAAGATGAGCCTTTGGCCGACGACGACGCGCCCGACGTACAGGTTCAGGACGGTTTCCTCTCGTCGCGCCTACCTAAGAAGTACGGCGAAGGTGACGAAGACGACGAGGACCGGCTTGAGGAGGACTCGGAGGACGACGACATCGAGGCAGCCCAGGCCAGCCAGACCAACGGCGCGCAGAAGCCTAGCGGCGGGGACGACACGCACCAGGCGGCGACGCGCGCCAACATCGACCCGCTCGACACGTCCGACCCGCGGCGGCAGTTCTTCGACGGCATGCGGCACTTCCCCGTGTCGTGGCCGTACCTGAGCTCGGAGCTGAACGCGCACGTCTGGGAGGCGGCGGGCCGGCAGATGCCGCTGCTGCACACCAACGTGCGCGACCACCTCGACCGCGACGTCACGCACATCCTCGAGGCCATGCCCAAGGACGCCGAGCAGGAGGCCGAGTACATGGAGAGCGGCGCCGTCATCCCGTTTCACGAGATCAACCACCACCCGGGCGCTGGCGTCGGCCTGATCGGCTCCGCCGGCACCAGCATGAACCACGTCGTCGCCGTCGAGTGGTCGCCCAGCGGGCTCGGCCGCAACAGGCGGCCGGTGCTGGGCGTGCTGACCGGGTGCGGCAGCCTGGCTGTCTACGGCGAGGGCTGTGCGCTGCCTTTTGGAAGCACGGTTCGGCCTCTGAGGAGCGTGGCTACCAAAGGCAAGGGGGCGGCCAGGGATCTGGCCAGCTGGGTTGTGCTATGGGCCGTGGGCGAGAACTTTGTGTTACCTGGACAGGAGGAGTTCGGTTACGGAGAGTTCATTAAGGCATTCTCATGGAGTCAGGAAATCGGGCCTGGAAAAGCCTTGCTTGGTTACATGAATGACCTGAAAGAGGTGGTTATTCTAACTGTGGGGACTGAGTACAGAACGACCAAAGATGAGGGCCTGGAGGAGGCGGTATGGAATGTACAAGAGGTGTGCAGGTTTGAGGTTGAGGCGCCTCATGGGCAGCAGGATGTGAGTAGAAAGCACTGGCTTCTGAGGTATGAGCTAAAATTAGACGCAGATCAACGATCCAGACTACGTCCCTGGAGGATCCAGCTACTGCATACGGTGGAGTCCTTGGCTTCGAGAGAAGGATACATGGGTTTGTGCAATATCCTACATGGAGAGGAACTATGTTGGATTTCGGAGAGTCACCCTCAACGTCCCGAGCTGGAAACCCAGTGAAGTACCGAAAGTTACCGTTGACCCCAACGATTTGGACGGCCGCTGCATTCATCTGGGCCCAGATGCCTTCTTGGAGTTTGAGAACATGGTGTGGTGTGTTTCCGACACGAAGCTCTGCCGTGGCTTCATCGCCACACCACTTATTGCCCAGCCCTTTGAAGTCGACCTCGCGCATAGCAACCCCAACAGGCCGAACTCTGAACACTCCACCGATCAGTGTCATACCTCGCTTCCGAGCCACGATGTGATTGCCAACCCTATCACAGGCCTAGTTGTCCACCACGCCGACCTCCAGACCGTCAGCCCTTCGTTAGTGCCATCCTACACTGCCGTCCGACTCTCCGCAACAGCCACAAACCCTGGCTGGTGGGAGTCGAACCTGACGAAGCCTGGCGACCAGGGTGGAGAGCCACAATGGGTAGCAGAGATCCAGCAGAAGATCAGCT
This sequence comes from Diaporthe velutina, assembly GCA_038088505.1. Classification (NCBI taxonomy): domain Eukaryota; kingdom Fungi; phylum Ascomycota; class Sordariomycetes; order Diaporthales; family Diaporthaceae; genus Diaporthe; species Diaporthe velutina. Next base: position 223,644 of record JBBWSJ010000075.1, on the reverse strand, counting down.
CGACGCTACCTCAAGGCCTGGCCGGTCGCGTGGGCATCTTCGGCGACGACGGAGAAGACGGCGAGGAGGGAGTCGATCCAGATGAGGGGGCAGCAGTCGCGGATACAGAGTTTGACAACGACGACGACGACGGGGCGGTGTCAGAAGAATCATCGGACGACGGAACCGCCCCCGGAGACGGCTACGCAGGACCGGACGTCCACCCGCATCGCATGCGCATTTGGGGGCTCGCGATTTCCCCGGGCGGCGGGTCGACGGCAGTGCTCGCGACGTCACAACTGACGCAAAAACCCGAGCGCGGCGGCTGGCACAGCCACCGCAGTCGCGTCATGTTCGGGTACATCGAGCGCGGCACGGCGCGGGCGCGGCAGCAGCAGCAGCAGCAAGAGAGGCTCGTACGGCAGGAGGACCTCTTAGACCCCAGCCTCGGCGGCACGGGAGGTGTGGACGACAGCGAGGCCAACGCGGACAAGTTGACCACCGAGGCTAGGCTGTGGGAGTGGATGTACGGCGGCGGACCGGGCGTGCCGGGCATCACGCACTACGCGTCCCCCTCGGCGGCGGCGGACGAAGGAGCGATGATCAGCCCCGGCAGCGCCGCGCAGCTGGCCCTGGACGCGATGGCTCAGTTGCGGCGCGACCGCGTCAGGGAGATCTTCCGGCCGTTTGCGGAGAGCCAGACGTGCGGCATCTGCGACGACGGAAAGACGAAGTTCGGGCCCATCCCCGGGGCGGCCAGGAATTCGGGGCAGCACGGCGGAGGGTCGGTCGGCGGCCAGCTGGACTGCGTGTGCGGGAACGGGCACCGGGTCGCGGTGTGCGGCGCCTCGGGGCTCGCAATCGGGGAGCCGGGCATCTCGCGCTGCTGCGGGTTGTGTCGGTCGCGGTGCATCAACCTCGACTTCCTGGTCGAGAAGGTGCTGTTGCCGGCGGGCAAGGCGGACGAGGCCGAGGTTGTGAGGCGGCACATCACAGGCGATGTCTGTGTGCGGTGTGGAGGGAAGTATCTCGACTAGGTTGCTTCTGATTACAGTTTTTCAATAACTTGATCACCAGGGATCTCCCGAGGCTCAATGTAGAGATGTATTCGCGTGTATTCTAGGATGTTGGTCTAGGTAAACAGGGACAAGGAACTCAGGCATGTGCCTGGCAACTCTAGATGCTCTTAAAACAGGGAATATTTGCAAACGCTCCAACGAGACCCGAGACGGCCCATCAATATCCCTTCCTAACCTGAATGAGGACCAAGCTGATGCGAGCTTTCCACAATAGCCCACAACGATCTCATCCATTGAAAGACGCCTTGCTAATTTCTTTTTTACACCGACTCACGCGCTTCCTCCTGGGCTCGTAGCCTTGAGTCTTCTGGAAATCGCACGCATTCCCTACAGGCTATCTATTCCAGTTCAATCAAAGGCCTTTCTCATGGCCTGATGCGCCAGCTCCACGCCGAGGAAGGTGGCAGCGTTAGCCGGTACCGCCCTCGCCAGGGCAGGGCCGAAGCCGGGGAAGAAAGACTTGACGCCGCCCTTGGCGTACAGCTCGCGGACGATGCCGCCGACGGTGACGTTGCCCTCAGAGGTCTGCAGGCGCGACTTGACGGTATCGATGGGGAAGACGGGGATCCACATGGCGACACCCGCGGCGGCGCCGGCGCAGGTGACAGCAGTCAGGCTGAGCTGGCCACTGGGCTTGCCCGTGGCCGGGTCGACGGGCGTCAGCCGCCTCTTGATGTACTCATAGGCGGCGAAGTAGGCTGCGCTACCCGGCCCGTCGCGCGCCAGGGTGGCGGCGCTGCCGCGGAAGACGGAGCGCACGCCGCCCTCGCGGTACAGCTGGCGCACGACGTCCAGCCCGCCGTTGTAGCGCGGCTTCTCGCCGGGGGCGAGGCGCTGGTCCTGGACCTGCAGGATGACCTTGACGCGCTCGAAGGGGGCGGTTATGGCGGTCATGGGGATGGCGGAGAAGAAGCCGGCGGCGGAGATCTGGGCGATGGAGAAGGTGCCGTCGGCGGAGGTGCCGGTCGTGTTGCGCACGATGGTCTTGCCCAGGTCGTAGCCCCAGAAGGAAACGGCGACTGCGTACGGGTCTCTAGTCAGTACTGGCGGGAGAAGGTGTGGGAAGGGGGAATAACTGCGCAGGAGGACAGGTAAGCGTACACATGGGGGTGACGCCGACGAGTGGGGCGCTGACGCCGGCGTAGAGGCCTCTCCTCAGTCCATCCCTTGCGATGCTCTTGCGCACGACGTCGACTGCGCTGGAGTAGACGCCCTTCTCGGCGGTCTGTAGGCGGACCTTTACCAGGTCGAAGGGGTGGCCGACAACGACGGCGCAGAGACCACCGAAACCACCGGCGGCGAAGGAGCGCAACTGAGCAAGCCCTGCTGAGGCCGCTGCCTTTGCTTCGGTCTTCGCCTCCTCCTTGGACTCTGGGATATGTGGGACCTTGTGCCCGATCTGGGCCGGGACTGCATTCTGGATTGTCTGGTTGATTGAGGCGGCGGGGTTATCGTTGGACGCCATGGTGAGGTGGTGACGGTCTGCTCTGCAGCCAGGAGCGACGACGACAACAACAACGGTAGCAGCAAACGGTAGCCGTTGATTCAGGCAGTGGACGCAGAGGATGCGTGTCTGGCGAGATGGGGCTGTAGGCCGGTGTTGGCCAAGCTCAGTCGAGTGTCAGAACCGCTTTGTCCTTGTCGCTCTCCGGCCTTCCCTCTGTTGCTGTCAAGCCCCGTCCGTCCGTCCGTCCGTTGCCCGAAATGCGCCTAGTCCTCGAGCTTGTGATCCTGCGCTGCTTTGTGGTAAAGGAGAATGAAGACCTGTATAGTAAGACAGTCTCTTGGGCGCGGTCCAAGTCAATTGTGCTGATACACTTGGCTTTTGTTGCTGCGTGTTCTTCTCTCTTTTTTTTCTAACCGTTCGGAGTCTGAGGGCCGGGTTGGGAATTCCCGCGGTATAAAGGGCGGACCTTGGGTTTGCGACGTCACGGCCGAGCCTCGGCTAACTTTTTGGTGGTGTGTACTCAATAGCGGCTTAGCCTAGTGCTGTCCCGGCCGAAAGTACCCCCACGTCACACTCCAGCTCTTTGAATTTGTAGGGCACGCCCCCAAAACTGTTGCTGGTCACCAGGGGCTTGTTGTAGATTGCGATGACTCGGGCTTGTCGGATCGCACAAGGTTCGACCCCTCGTCTTCGAAGTCTTTCTGGCGTTTGTCGTGGTCCCTAACTTTCGAGTCGATGATTGTCGGAATCTAGGGTCAGATCTAAGCCTCGGCAACTCGAGCGCATCTCTCCATTATCGGCACAAAGTCTCCATAAATCTCTTTACCAGCTGAAGATGGGGTCGGGAAATGGGTCCAGATCCATCGTCAAGGGCCTGACTGTCAGGCGGGATCCCCCAGATTTTTGTACCCGTACCCACTCATCCCACGCTGAGTCGACGCCAGCTGGCTCCTCCGGACTTTGGATTGGGCACTTGCTGTTCGATCCCAGCTACACTCGTGACTGGGCGAGATGACTTCATCCGCAGCTGCGGGCCAGTGGAAGGATGGGCCGTCCCCTTACCCGGTAACATGGAAAAAAAAGAGGCTGCTAGCCTAGCCATCTGCCTTGGTTTGTGATTTCTGATTTCTGATAGCTACTGGTAATGTCGACCGCCGCGGACAGGCGGAGGCCAAGCAGCCTAGATGCGGGCATACTTGGCGGGCCAACAGCCAACGGGGACGACGGCTAGGATCTGCCATGACAGCATTTGGTGGGCAGACAGAACTGGAGGGGGACATGAGGTGGTCGTGAGTGATAAGCATTCAAATGGGCTGGAGTGCTGCTCACATATATAAGGTGCTGGAGGGGGAGGGGCAGTCCACATGCATGATAGCTGCATGCATCAGGTGAGAGCACCAGCGGCGGGCAAACTCGCTGCTGCTACACAGTGACAGATGCCCAGCTTCCCCGATTCGACGAGGAACCCTCATCCCGGGAATTCTGCCGTTTGCTGGCCATTCCCAGCCCATAGTTACAAACTACAAGAAGTAGTGCGATCAATCCTCCTCCGTGACCCGTTCTGCGTCCCGGCACTCCGGAGTTGTATCCACTCGGCCCGCTCCGACTCCGTGTCTTTGGCGGGGCCGGGCTCCGGTGGTCCAGGCATCTGATCCGGATAAGCTTCAAGTGGAAGGCAGAAAGACATGGTCAGGCTGGGGTTACAGGTGAAAATTTCGCTATTTGTATTCCATCAAGTTCGTGCCACAGAGATGAGACACAGGCTCGGAATAATCTAGCAGGTTGCACAGACCCCTCGATCCCAGAAACGACATGCCCATGACTGACCACGATCAAGAGTGTCTGGGCCAGATGAAGACATCAGGACCTAATTCATTGTAGCCAAAGTGGGCAGTATCGCAGGGAACAGGGAGATGCTGGGAAAGGGCTTATGCTCTCTATGGTTTTAGTATCTGCTAGAGTCCGGTTGCAACTCGGTCTTCCCAGATCAGGAGCTGCCGTGATAGCTTATATCGCCCCTCCCGGCTTCAACCCCTCTGACTCTCTCCGTCTCCCATATTCTTGAAATTCGATCGCAATCACTGAGTATGAACATACCGCATGTGATTAATCGTAATTCGAAGCAATAAGTGACTTTCGATTCTGGTCGTAAGCCACTTCCCCGGCGGTGCCTGCCCATCGGTCATCGAGGTTCTCGGACCCCTTGCGGCACCCTGCATGGTCATGCAAGATCCACAGCCGCCACTTCCACCCGCAGACATCGCCTCCAAGACTGCACTGTATTCGCCTTAATCTGCTCCAACAACGACACCAACCTACGACCTACGATAAACCACAGCTTCACGTTCCCGAGATAGCCCTAGAACACCTACAGCACTGCATTCGACCACCAGCGGGAACACATCCAGACTGCCCTGCCCCTCTTCCCTTTACACACGCGACATGTCGACATCCTCGACTCCAGGTTCCGCCGCCCTGCTGCGGCGGCAACTTAAACAAATGCAGTCCGACAAGGACATTCCAGGGATATCATGCGGTCTGGTACACGATAGCAACATCTACGAGTGGGAGGTCATGCTCATGATAAACGATGAGACAAAATACTACGGAGGTACCAACCAGCCCCCGCTCCCTTTGCCCCCTATCACCCCGTCGATCTCCCTTCACCTTACATGCCGCCCCCCTTCAGCAATGCTGCTGCTACACGGAACCCAACCCGCTGACATGCCGCGCCCTCCCTCGTTCCCAGGAGCAAACTTCCGCGCGCGCCTAAAATTCCCGTCCGAGTACCCCCTGATGCCGCCCGCCCTCACGTTCCAGGACCCGATCCCCTTCCACCCAAACATCTACCCGGACACGGGCCTGCTGTGCATCAGCATCCTTCACCCGCCCGAGGAGGACAAGTACGGCTACGAGGCGGCGTCGGAGCGCTGGAGCCCTGTGCAGACCCCCGAGACCATCCTGCTCAGCGTCATCAGCCTGTTCGCCAGCCCCAACGACGAGTCGCCCGCCAACCCCGAGGCCGCAAAGCTGCTGCGCGAGGAGAGGGCCGGCGCCAACAAGGACTTCCGGAAGAGGGTGCGGAAGTGCGTCAGGGAGAGCCTCGGGGAGGACTGATGAAGATCGATTGTTAAAGATTTTGTTGTTGTCTTTTGTCTTTCCCTTTCCCTTTCTCCGGGTTCTAGTTCAGTTGGAGAATTTGAGGAGTACGTCAGTGTGACAGTATATACCCTACATCAGTCATTGCGAGCGGTGCGTTGCATACCAGGCCGGTGGCGGCGGTGTCGTCCCTTTCAAGAGGCAAACAGGCTGGCAATAAGGAAGCCAAGTCGAGGACAGGGGACGGCCGGATCTTAGCGACCCGAAAATCGGGTGTTGGAACCATATTTGTAGATTTTTGGTGGTCTGTCAAATAGCCTTTGTATCAAATTGAATTCGAAGCGAATAAAGTGAAATATATCACTACAAGTAGGATCATCCACTTATGCTGGCCGCGACCATGCACTGGATCATGCACCACCGGGGCGGGCACACATTTCCTGGCGGGGCGCCTCATTCCGCAGGAAAGCCTAAAAGTGGCTTGACGACCTCATCCCACTCCTCATCCCACCGGCGGCTGCCCTCCTTGACAGCGCCCTCCCTCAGCCTCGCCAGCTCCCCCGCACCCCCCGCGCCCAGCAGCCGGCCCATGGCATCTCCCAGCTCGCCCGACGTCTCGAAGCCACACCCGTTCTCGCCCTCCCTGACCAGCTCGCCGAAGCTCTCGTAGCCCGAGTACGCCAGCACCGGCAGGCCCGCGCCGAACATGTCCACCACCTTCATGGGCAGGTCGACGCCCGAGCTGCTCATGTGCAGGCAGATTCCCAGGTCCGCGGCGGCGAGGAGGCGCGCGTAGTTCTCGAACGAGAGGAACGCCGTCCGCACCGTGATGCCCGGCAGCTTACCCGCGGCGGCGAGCCTGGCGATCTCGGCCTCGTACGCCGCCTTCTGCGGCCCCCGGCCCGTGATGATGACGAGCAGGGGCGGCTGCGATTCGGAAGCGGCGCCGTAGCGCACCAGGGCGTCGAGCAGCAGGCCAAAGTCCTCGTCGGGCGTCCAGGACGTGCTGCTCACGACGAGCCTCTGCGCGCCGCTCGTGATGGCCGAGGCGAAGTCGCGCGCCTCATCGACGGCGGAGAGGTATGACTCCCGCTGCCTCGGAGAGGACACGGGCTGGAAGATGGCGGCGGGACGATCGTGCATGGTCACGATGGGGGTGCGGATCCCCCACGGCGCCCTGCGCAGCTGCCGCTGCATGGCGTGGGTGACAGTCAGGTTGGCCGAGGGCGCGAGGCGGCCGAAGAAGCACTCATATAGCTTTGAGACCCGGACGAAAGGGTGGGAGGACCCGCGGGTACCCTCGAGGATGGTCCAGCCATAGTTGTGCCAGTCTATGACGAGGCGTGTGTTCCGGACGAGGCATGTCAGCCACGACACGGCCAAGGTTGGGATCGAGGGCGGGTTCTGGACATCGTGTCAGGTTCTGTGGCGCAGTTCTTGCAGGTCTCCGGACGCAGCATTGCATACCTGGACAAGCAGCCATTGTGCCGGCTGCGTCTTGTACAGTAGGACGTGAAGTAGGTTCAGAACCTGCCACACCACCTTGATTGGGCCTGTGATGATGAAAGGGGCAGACTTGGATCTGAGGATAGCCGGTGGAGCGCCCAACGCGCAGACACTGACGTTGGGCAGCTTGGTGAGAGCTGGCAACAGGGCTGACTCTGCGAACGGTGGTGGGTCAGCAATGGGCTTATACGCAGTAGGAGAGTTCACTCAAACATACCATGGTAGCCTATCAGCTCGACAGTCCCTCCATGCTTGGCAATGCTGAGCGCATGATATTGCATGCGAGGACTGCGGCCAATGTCTCCCAGCACCAGGACCTGGGCCGTTACATGTCGCTTTGCGGCTGGGCTCGAGGCTGTATATCTTGATGGGAAGAGCAGGAATGAGGCGACGACGAAAGTGAGAGCTACGGCCCCAACTAAAGACAGCAGGATCACCTGTATCTCCATCTTGTCCTGCGGGGCGAAAGAAGGAAACAAGTCTGGCTATAATGGATGCTCCATTGAGCGTGGTTGATGCAGAGCACAGGCCACGAGATCCGGATCAGTGAGACGTGTAAAGATGTAGGTGAGTCTGAATTAGACAACCATCCAAACTTTTCGAGTACACGGACGGGCTCATAAGATCCATCCATACATTAATCACACGGTCCCTTGTTCTTGCTGAACCCTGAGCTGTCAAATCGGAGTAGAAACAACCCCAAACAGCCTAGGCTTGCTATATACTGCGGTTGTATCCCAACTCTATTTTAATGCATCCCGTCTGTTCTTTTGCCTTTCTGTCGCCAAATTATGGAGAAGACAGTAAAGTTGACATTGCCATGCCGGCCCAGGGTAGCTGGTTCCCAAGCTGCTGGGGTCAGATCGATCGAGTTAGCCTGTTGTTGCCGTATGCAGCGTGCTGCTAACACTGATAATCCACCCCCTTTCGAGATTAGTCCAGGTTCTACCTGCATGCAGTCGCGGCAGAGGGAAAGACATCGGCTCGCGCCAGGAGGGAACAAAGGCTGCTGCTGAAAGACTGGCTGGGCTTGGCTTGGCTGCTTGGTTGCTGGCTGGCGCGCTAAGCTCAGGGGAACCTTGGGCAGTGATGACGCCGCCTGTGGCACCCTGCCACCGCCCTACCACACCCTACCACCCACCCCCACGATTCGCCCTCTCCTTTCGAGGAAGGTCGTCCCCAGATTTCCGCGCTCTCCTCTCTGATAACAAATGCGACCTCCTCCCTCCCTCCCGACCCTAGCTTCGAGGCGACTCAATTATAGAAGACGCGCCTCTTTGCACGAACATCCCGCTCCACCATCTCTAGATTCCCCCCAACGGTTTTGAGGAAACGGCCAGTCCCCCCCCCCCGGCTCCTTCGACACGGGCCCAGCACGACGCGAGATACAATACCAGGGTTCACAAAGCGCAAGCGGGCCGAGGATATCGTGGGCCATCCCATCGTGCGGGGCCCCCGTTATCTTGTGAGCTGGGAGCGGCAGACACGGGAAATATCGCCATCTGCCTCATGCTGTAGCCGCCTCTCGTCCTAGCACTTTGTGTGCGGCTCAGGGGCAGCACGACTTATACGACGCCAAGCCTTGGGCTGTTCTCGCCTCAGATACAAGACCATGGCCTCCACTTATGTGCTGCCGGGCACCACCATGCCCACCTCCCACCGACACCATGGTCATAAACATGGCCATTCTCGTTCTCGCTCGCCCTCGTTCGGCTCCTTGAATAGGTCTTTCAAGATGGACTCGAGCTTTGGTGGGATGCCAACACCAACCCATGACAGCGACCACGACCACGACCACGACCATAACCATAACCATAACCACTCGCACACCCATTCCCATTCCGAGCCGCACACGCACAACCACCATGCGAACTCAATGCAGCCGCGGCAGAATGTTCCCCCACCACTGCTCCCCAGCAACGGGTGGAAGACGACCTCTATGTCTAAGGGAAAGCAGCTCATAACTCCGATCACGGCATCCTTTTCTGAGCAGTACGAGGCGCCAGAAGCCCAGGACACGCAGCCATCGCATGACCACTCTGCCGAGCGATCGAAATTCACCAACATGCTCCTGCCATACACCTCGAAATGGCCCGTATTACACGCGATCATGACGGAGAAAGATTCGAGGAGGATCTTCTATTTCATGAGGTACAATTCTGAAAGACCCGATGGTGTGTGGCAATGCGCTAACAATCTCTCTTCACAGTCTCAACTTCTGTTTTATGACAGTCCAAGCCTTTTACGGCTATATCACAGACTCTCTCGGCTTGCTGAGCGACAGTATACACATGTTCTTCGACTGTGTTGCACTTGGCGTCGGTCTGTTTGCTTCTGTAGCGAGTAAATGGCCGCCGAGTGCCCGCTTCCCCTATGGCTTCGGCAAGATCGAGACGCTCAGTGGCTTCGCAAATGGCGTGTTTTTGGTCCTTATCAGCGTTGAGATCATGATAGAGGCCGTGGAACGAATCGTCGAGGGCAGGGAGACCAAGAGACTAGCTGAGCTGTTCATTGTGAGCAGCCTCGGCCTGGCAGTCAACCTTGTCGGAATGGCAGCGTTTGGCCATCATCATCACGGCCATGGACACGACCATGGATGCGGTGGTCATTCCCATGGACACGAAGCCTCGGACTCGCATTCACATTCCCACCACCACACAGATTCGCATTCGCATTCACACAAACTGTCGGAGAAGAGCAACCATTCGCATGATCACGACCACAATCACAGTGATCACAAGCATCACGAGCACGAACATCATCATCACCACCACCATTCTCATTCGCATGACAACGAGAACATGATGGGCATATATTTGCATGTTTTGGCGGACACCCTCGGCAGCGCAGCAGTGATCGCGTCGACAATTATGACACATTTCGTCCCCTGGTCCGGTTGGGATCCACTCGCGTCGTTTCTGATCGCAGCACTCATCATGGGGTCTGCCATACCACTGGTCAAGTCGTCCGCACGACGACTTCTCCTGACCATTCCGGACGACATCGAGTACAACCTCCGAGAGACCATGTCGGGGATTCCGGAGCTGCGCGGAGTTGCAAGCTACTCGGTGCCCAAGTTCTGGATCGACGACAGGTTCTCAGGCGACGATGCGCAAGCGGGCAAGATGATGGGCGTCATGCACGTTGTCGCCGTTCGCGGCGCTGATATGGGTGACGTTCGAGACCGTGTGCGAAAGTACCTCGCAGCACGAAACATCGATGTCACGTTGCAGGTCGAGCGCGAAGGGGACAGCAGCTGTTGGTGCGGCGTCGGGAAGACCCCGATGAGCCCGCTGACTCCCATAGGTTCGCAGAGCTTGAAGGCGCGCTAGGCGATGCGTCCTTTCAGAGACATGGCGATCTTTTGCTGAGATGGGCGCCATGTTCGCAGGCCAGCATAGTATTCATTTCCATGAAGAGGCATTGTAGTTATGGTGGCACGCATATTGAGAGTCTCTGGTGGCAGAGACACATGATGTGATATTTTGTACATTATTTTACATGATTCCATTAGAGGGTGTTGCAATAGATGAGATACCCTATGGTTTAATCCTGTTCTTTCTCTGTGGTCTAAGTAGTTGGCCGCCGCGACTGGCTCCTGACGTGCGTGCAGTGCGGCGTGGCTTGTTTGATGTGTGGTAATGTCGACGTTGCGACTTCCAGCGCACCGGGATATGTGGCGAGAAAGATCAGCCATGCCGTGCTGTCTGCTCTTCAAGACAGTCTTGGATGGGTCTCCAATAGCCGGCGGCCGCTCGGTAGAGTCATGCTATAGACTCCGACCTGAGTGCTCTTCGCGAGGCAGGTCCTCACAACCTGCGTGGCCGAGGTTCTCCCTGCATTAGGTTCTTTTGAAACAAGCAGTATTTCGCGACAGGCCACCACTGGCATACTCGGGAGGGCGAATGCCTCGAACTCGGGCACGGGCGAGGGCTGGCATCGTACGCGGCCTCACTTCTTCGACGTCCCGAAGCCCGCAATGCCCATCGCGGCCATCATGTCCTCCTCTTCGTGCTCGCCCTCGATCCTCACGTCCTCGCCGTACTCCATCTTGACGCTCTTCTCCTTCTCCTTCTCGGCGCGCCTCCTCTCCTCCACCTCCTTCCTCTTCTTGCGTTTCTCCTCCCTCTCGCGCGCCTCGTCCTCCTCGTGTATCTTGATCCTCTCCTGCAGGCCCGTCGCGCGCTCCCGCTCGAGGTCGAGCCTCCGCTCCCAGACCTCCTGGATGCGCTTGTGGACATCCTCGGCCGACGCGGCCCTAACCTCGCCCGTCTGGCCCACCGCCTGGAGGTGCTGCATCGAGTTGATGTGCTCCACCCACTGCTTGTTGTCTTTGAAGGTCAGGTCGCACGCCTCGCAGTAGAACCCGGCGCCCCGGCCGCGCTTGCCCACGCCGGCCCCCGCGGCCACGAGCTGCGTCTTGCCGACCTGGCTGCTGAGGTCCAGCACCGCGTTCCGCGCTTGCGTCAGCGTCTCCTCGCCCGTCATCGGCTTGTAGTACTTCTTGCCCGCCATCTTGGCCTCGTACCGCGCCTTGGACTCCTCGCGCTCCGCCGCCTCCCGCGCCTTGGCCTTGGCTGCGTACTCGTCCACATCGTACTGCTTGCGGAACGAGGTGTCGTCCGCTGCCTGGCCGTAGGCGCCGCCGCCTGCTTTTGACATCGTGATGGGACGGTAGCTACGGGTCGAGGACGAGGGGTGAGATCGCGCGACAAGGTGGACGTTGGGTGACTGGTTATCAGAAAAGTTGCGGTATGTTAGATGGTTAGGTCTACCAGGAAGGTATGTAGAGGCTCGGCCGAGCGGGCAGGCATAAGATAAGATATGGGAAACTCCTCGGCCGATGTTAGTGCGAACTTCAGAGTACTCAGACCAACGGGATATAGTGGGACACTGGGAGGTATAGTGGGCTGTTTCAGTAACACCAATCATCGAATCTGGGGAAATTTTTAAGATTTTGGGATTGCTGCAACCAATTTAGAGTTAATTTGAACTTCCTCTTCCAAGCACGGCGTCTGCTACCGTACGGTCATAACTTGCCAGAATGCTGTATCTCGTTGGCCTCGGCCTGTCCGATGAGACAGACATCACGGTCAAGGGCCTGGAGGTAGTGAAGAAGGCATCGCGAGTCTATCTCGAAGCCTACACCAGCATTCTGCTCGTGGATCAACCCGTCTTGGTGAGTCAGGGCTGAGTCTCCTCGTCTCTCCCTGATATTTACGGTACCTGAAGAGCTAACACTGACACATCAGTAGGAAGCTTACTATGGCCGCCCAGTAATCCTGGCCGACCGCGAGATGGTCGAGTCCAACAGCGAAGAGATCCTCCGAGACTCCCAGACCGAGGACGTAGCCTTCCTCGTCGTCGGCGACCCCTTCGGCGCGACCACGCACACCGACCTCGTCCTGCGGGCGCGCGAGCTTCAGATCCCCGTGCGGACCGTCCCGAACGCCTCCATCATGAGCGGCATCGGCGCCGCGGGCCTGCAGCTCTACAACTTCGGGCAGACGGTGAGCATGGTGTTCTTCACGGACAGCTGGCGGCCGAGCTCGTTCTACGACCGGGTCAAGGAGAACAGGCAGATTGGCCTGCACACGCTCGTGCTGCTGGACATCAAGGTCAAGGAGCAGAGCATAGAGAACCTGATGAAGGGCAGGAAGATCTTCGAGCCGCCCCGTTACATGACGGTGGGCCAGTGTGCCGCGCAGATGCTCGAGGTCGAGGTGGACAGGCAGGAGGGCGTGTACGGCCCCGACAGCCTTGCGATTGGGGCGGCAAGGGTTGGCGGTAAGGAGGAGAAGTTCGTCGCGGGCACGCTCAAGGAGTTGTGTGAGCAGGATGAGGTGCTCGGTGCTCCCTTGCACAGTCTGGTGCTCCTGGGACGGAGGACACACGAGCTGGAGCACGACTATGTCCGCGAATTCGCCGTCAACAAGGAGACTTGGGACAGCATTTGGAAAGCTGAGTACGGGAAGCAGCAATGATCACCGTTCATGCTCACAGCGTTCCTCGCAACCTGGCGCCGTCACCGATCTAAGGGACCTTCCCTCGAGCCTAAGGCTTAGCTCGAAACCATTCTAGTGGGAAAGGCCATATGCCAGAACGTGCTGGCTACTTTGAGTGGTGTATGATCAAGCGGCGAAGGGCGACGATCAAAACCCCTCAAGTGGGGTTGGGCAATCGGCATTGAAGCTGGTTGACGTCCACCTCGCCCGATTTCAAGCCATATTCCACCGATTTGCGCAATCGGAGAATTGCAGGAAGGGGTTGGGTAGTAGCTGTCCATGTCAAATGTCGGGTGCGAAGGGGTGACGGCGAGCTAGCGCATGTCATCGAGCGGCTCGACGCACAGATGACATCATTAAGAAGGAGGAAAGAGCGATGTCTCCTTCGATGATGATATGTCGCCGTGGGTTGATGCAAGGCGAGATAATTGGAGAAGGTACAATCCTGAAGACAGAATACTTAAGTAGATTAGCAGGTGCTTTCTGAAGCTCTCGTGCAGCTCCCATCCCTTGCCTTCCTCCCAACAATTCAACACCAACAACAAATTCTCTCGACCTTGAATATCACAAACTACCACCACAATCCAACTTGACTACCCACTGAAGTATGTTGTCTCTTCGTCCACGGCTCACACGACCGTTGCCTTCTCTCAGGGCATACACCCGCGTGCTCGAGGGCGGCTTCTCCATACCTGTGGCAACATACTCGTCACCACTGTTTCGTGCCAAACCTCAAGTCAACCGGATGCTGACTTCATCGTCTAGAAAGATGTCTTTCTCAAACACCAACACCGGCGACAAGCCCGCCGACCCCTACAAGGCAGCCAATGCCGATACCAACGTCTCGGTCGAGCAGAAGATCACCGACTTGAGCAACTTCATCGACGCCAGCAAGTTCGGCATGATGACCACACGCGACGCCAGCTCAGGCAAGCTTGTCTCACGTTGCATGGCCGTCGCGGCCAAGGAGTCCGGCGGAATCGACCTGCTCTTCCACACGAACACTGAGTCCAACAAGACGGACGAGCTCCAGGACGACTCGCACGTGAACATCTCCTTCCTGAACTCTTCTGGAGAGTGGGCCTCCGTCTCAGGAACCGCAACTGTGCAGACCGACCGGGAGCTGGTCAAGAAGCACTACAGCCCCATTCTGAAGACGTGGCTTGGAGACCTCGGGGATGGCAAGCATGACGGAAGTGAGAATGACCCTCGCATTGGTGTTATCCGCGTGAAGACAGTCACCGCAACATATGCTGTTGTCGCAAAGAACTTCGTCGCCCGTGCGGCCGACATTGCGCAGGGTGCTGTGACGGGAAAGCCTGCTGCTGTGAACAACTTGAGGGAGATCTCAGAGGCTGAGATCACCCAGTGGAGGAGTGTGCATTAGGACAAGTACGCTGTCGTCGAGAGCCGTCGTTGCATAGCATCTCATTAGATTTTGCAGGACGATTGGGGCAAACAGCCTGATACTTAATAGCAAGTCTTAATTGATCAATTACGGTTTCTTCAAGCACGCGGATCCATGCCATCAACGCCATAGCCCCAGTTGTCTACACTGATCTTAGACCAGCGTGCTGATCCGGCAAGCTCATCTCCGGTGTGATAGACAATTATATGATCACGCTACTGGACAAGGCATCATGATTGTAAGACATTTGGCTCCCAAAGGTCTAGAGCTCTTGAGACCTTGGCAGGTCTTCGGACTTGCTGCGAAGTGCACGCAAAGATTTACAGTCCACTAATCAGAAATCGTACGTCGGAAAAGGAAACATGCACATGCATGTATGCTGCCGGAAATAGAAAGATTTTATCAACAGCTACCCTGGAACAGCATGAGTTTAAGGGACTAGAAAGCTGGGATGGCGTTGCCAATGGGACTGTAAGTGCAAGGGTGTTCAAGCATCAGGCATGCTTCACATCACCTCTAGGGTTGTATTGATGGAAGGGACGTGTTTCTCGAAACTCGACCACACCGAAGTTGCAAACACTTCGCTCTGCCCAAAAGGGGCAGCGTTGCCACTGTCACAGTCTTGACACATACAGGTAGATGTTCGCGATATACACCATTTCATTTTCGTTTCAACCATACCCTACTCGCTACCCAGAACGTTTCTTGCAGTCAAGGCACTTACCAAGATAGTCCGATCCGCAGCAACCTCATCCGCGAGTTGTAATCGACGCGACAGACTGGCTTCTCCGCAGCGACACTCTGCTCACCGCCCTCCTCAGTGACATCGTAGAAGTCACCTTGCGCAGCCTGGATGAACGCTCTTCCTGGGGCGCCCCAGGCTCGGCGCTGTAGTACGGCGTAGCCGCATCCTTGCCTGGCTCCCCATCCATATACTCCCGCAGGGTCTCAGGCAGCGGTGATGCGCCGGGCCTCAGCAGGCTCCTCTCAAATCCGCAGTCGCTCAGCTTGTGGTCCTTCAGCAGCGCCTTGAGCTTCTTGTGATAGACCCTGTGTGCCTGGTAGCAGACCAGCGCATAGGGGCTCCTCACGGTCCTCTGGTCGGACATGCGTACTGGTAGCGACATGTACTGCAGTTGCACCGGCCATAGGAAGTGGTTGAACATCTGCAGCTGCCAGATTGTGTCCCTCGGCAGGACAATGAACGACACCTCGCGCTCCGCGGCCGGGCCTTTGCCGGCCAGCCTTCCCTGCCCCGTCAGATACTCGTCGACTAGTTGCTTTCTCGGCTCGTAGGCGCGCGTCTTGCGCGGGATGAGGTGTGCTGTGTGCACCTCAAAGGGCCGGGCCGGCTTAAGGAGAGCCTCGAAGAGTTCCACTGAGTTCAGTGGCGCCTCGATCACGAAGAGGACTTCATCTGGCCCGATGCGGACACTGTCGTCCGGGATGCGCGAGGGCGGCACTGCCTCGAAAATATTGGTGTATCGATCGTATATAAGCAGGCCATAGTCATCAGTTCGCTTTGAAGCGGGACCAGAAGAGGGCTTGGCCGTAGCTGCGGCAGAAGGTTGGAGGACGGGGAACGTAGCCATCAGGTTGAGCTTGAGGCCCACAAAGGGGACGCTTGAGGAAGTTGAAGACCACGATGGGAAGACCGCAATGGACTTGCATTTCAAAACTCACCCTTTTGCGGGGGGTTGCTGCCATACATATACCTTTTCGGGTGTCAATATAACTGGAGGCACCTGAGTAGATCATGTTGCAAGTTCCCACATAGACTTTGGGAACTTGAAACAATGCGGGTAGAGACGTCGAGCCATGTCAGGACTGTCACGGCTCGCTTTTGTGGTGTGATAGGGCGTGCTGTGCATTTTGTGCAGATCGCCAGAGCAGGTGGCGTCTGTTTTAGGTTGAAATGTGTCGTCGTCTGGGGAAAGTTTAGACGGAGTGGTATTGCTGCGTGGGTAGGCGGGCGGTCGAGGGCAGGATCCCTGGCTGACGGCGGGGAGCTTGATGTGCTCCCTCTCAGGTTTCATGATCGAGTCCCGGCTGAGCAGCCAGGGCCCCCCGCTCCTGTCGCCATCCCGCAAGTGGCCCCCCGTCGCACTGGCGCAACAGTATTCAGGGTACGGGTCTCGGGCCCGTCAGGTACCTGCCGATCCTGGGATCTCCGGCCGCCCAGAAAGCCGGGACCATTGTGAGCAACTCCAGCGAGGTTACCCGTTGGCCGATCCCGAATGAGACCGGTTTCCTTGTCCGAATATTGTGAACATACAGGGGACAAAGCAACACTGATCCAGCTGACGGGGCGAGTTCTCAGAGTTAAAAGGGCACATGCCATGTCGTGTTGCCGTAAGTTTGCATCATACCTTACACTGCAGGCATCCGGAGCTTCCAGAGCTCCAGGCGGAAGCAGAGGGAGAGCTCCCAAAGGGGGCCTGCCCGCATGAAAAGGAAGGAGCTCTTGGAGCTGGAGTTTTCGGGGACACCTGCCCTCTCCACCCGCAACGCCCTTCCTCCACTCTCTTCCCGTCCGGTCGACGCAGGAGCCACTTCCACCCGCACATGCACATTGCACCCGCAGTTGCAGCTGCAGTTTGCACCACTTTGACAACTTAGTCATTCGCGCACGCACTTTGACCTCCGTTCGCCTGCGGCGACTCCTCGTCCCGACCTCACCTCTTCTCATCTCATCAACCTCACCACTTCATTCCATCGACGCCTGGGTCCACAACCCCATCAGCAATCCGTCGAGGAGACTCAGCCGCTGTTGCGTCCCTCGGGCCCGTCGGGGCGGTGATACACATCCGTCTCTGACACCTGAGCATCCGCATCTCGCCGACCCGACTCGGCCGTCACCTCGCAGCTCTTGTCATCTCGTGGGACCGTCCCCTCTTTCTCAACCACTCCTCACGCTCAGGCCATCTCACTCAGGGGCCAGTTCATTAGGGAGGCTTGAGAGACTGGCACCTCATCACTCATATTCTCCCACTCACTTTGCAAAACATTTGCCAACTCATATCAGAACCCACGTCTTACGTCATCTGCGACAACGACTTCGGCGCGTGTCCCTTAGTTTATGTAAGGGTTGGTCTGTACAAACCTGCGCCAGAAAAACCAACCAGATTCTGTGCAAGCTGTAGCCTTCATTATGGCTGGAACCATCGTGAGTCTCCCAGGCATGCTGCTGGACGCCCCTAGCTCTAACGAATTTCAGGTTCCGTGGGACGGTCGAGACCAGGAGGAGCAAAGCGAGATTCTTTTCAATGCTCCCTTGCGCACCAAGAATCGGCAGCTGGAAGATGAGAACATTCATCTGAAGCGACTTCTGAGAGAGCACGGAATCCCTTGGTCTGACTCCGTTGCGGGACATCAGGCCTTTCGTACCAGCACCTCACACCCTACCTCAGGCCGCCGGCGAAGTTCTCGCCTCTCTGCTGTTGGCCAACACCGATTCCCCCACCTCCCTGTAGAGGTCATTCTCAGAATTCTTCATTATGCGCTGGTTGCAGACGGTCCAATCATCGACCCCCTGTCCAAGCTGAACACCGAGACTCTGACCTCTGCCGAAGCCAAATGCGGACCCCAGATAGCCATAGGCTTTTTGGCTACCTGCAAGGCCTACCACGTGGATGGAAAGAGGATCCTATGGTATGTAAGATGATACCCAGGTGCAGCCTTGATCTCTAACGTTTTCATCCAGGTCAAAGAACAGGTTTGCCTTCACAAGCCCAGCGGCACTACGCAAGTTCAGCGAGCTTGACTTCAATCTGCGCAAGGGCATCGAGTCCATCAATCTGCGAATCGTTGCTCGTTACTATGACGATGAAAAGCGTCGTCACAGGCTGAGCCAAGACTACCACCCAGAGCTCACCAAGTCTCAGAACCTCAAAGTGATCCCACGGGTCAGAGATGACAGCAGCATGGCACGGAAGGGTTTCCACTCCTATGCCTGGACTCAGACGGTGGACTTCCTTGATGCCTTACGCCCTCCATTCGATCCACATCACGCTCAAGGCAACCGACCACGGCTCTTACCCGGACTTTTGTCCATGCGCATGGATTTTGTCAACTTCCCTGACTACTTCCTGCCGTTCCCAGAGGTAGATCTCCATGAAATCGCTGCCCACGACTTCGGCTGCACCTTGAACGAGTTGATGGTCACGGGCCTGCCTTGCTGTGAGGTTGGCGTCAAGGCCGGTGCTGATCTACAGGTAGGTACAACGTTCTCTGCTCGTGAGTGCCCTACTAACAGTTATTTATCAGGGCATGGTGAAAGATGACGGACTGTTCCTGTGTCATGCTCCTTCGTACGTACAACAGAAGAAGTACCTGAAGCCACTCTGCGGCTACGAAGGCCTCGCAAGGGTCGTCCGGGCCTGGCGAAAATTGGCCAGGGAGCGTCAGGAAGCTGCGGGCCAGGTCTCGCTCGTCAATGTCCCTTCAGTCCCCGAGGAGCAGGGACATCCCAAGTCGGTTTGGAAGAAGCGGAAGACCCTCTGGAAGCGCGTTCCCATCGCGCGAGACGCAGAGGAGAGGGACTGGGTCGAGTTCGACCGGAATACCGGAGAACCTGTCGACGAGGTGTTGGACGACTATGACAGCGACGACAGCGACGCTATATGTCCAAACTGTGGAGTAGTGCACGGCCACTATGACTACTGGGGTTCTGACTCTGACTGAGGAGGTCCTTGACTAGACCCCGGCCTGGTGGAGGCTTCTGGCCAGGCTCAGCAGTACGGGGCGATGTGTTGAAAATTATGGCTGAGGAAGACGAGTCAGTATTGATTGAAGGTTATTGCCTAGGGAGTTGTCTTGGAGTTTATTGCCATACCACATGATACCAAAGCAACTGTGGAACTGCCTGTCCATATCTCGAGAGCTTGTTTTGGGGCATACACCTTAATTGCACTACCTGTTTAAAACCCTGTCATGCATACCGCCAATGATTTTTGTAGAGCAAGGCCCTGATGAACTCACAGTCTGGCTGCTACCATCCGTGCCCGCTCTGCGGAACACACTAGGTAGCTTAGAGGGATCCTGGGGGTCTAACAAGCTCTGACCAGTAACGACAAAGTGAACAAGATAGCCCAATGAAGATGCCATCCTGGGAATACAATATCAGGGTGCTTGACAAGAGTACATGTGACTCCGTAGCTAAAAATTACTGCAGGGGATCTTATGATAGCTAGTTATGCTGTATGAGATTGTAGGAAAGGAAACTGTTCCTGCAAGGGGGTGTTGCAGGGGAGAAAGGCTTGCAGGAAAATTATATATAAAATCGGAGATTCGCACCAGCAAGAACAGAGGGTACACCGGTACATTGCAAATACAAACAAACACCCACTCCCATAACGCCCACTCCCATAACACCTCAAACTTACCCACACCTACTACCTACATCCACTACCTACACCCACTACCTATACCTACTACCTACTGCCTACTGCCTACTGCCTACTGCCTACTGCCTACTGCCTACTGCCTACTGCCTACTGCCTACTGCCTACTGCCTACTGCCTACTGCCTACTGCCTGCATTACTACGGTATAGAGTGATGTACCGGTGTACCCTCCGTTTTTGCCGGTGTGAATCTCCGATTTCTGATATATAGGAGAATATCACGTAAGTGTATGAACTGTAAGGGAGCAGTACCGCTCGGCTGATGTCACTCGATATACAATTGCACCTGTTGATGTGCTGGAAAGCTTTTTTAAAAAATTCAACGCGTATTCGATTTTCTGTTCTATCCCGTCCTCGGCCGTCCACCCTCTGTCAAATAGCCCGATAGCCAGCCCACTCTGCGCAAACTGCCTTGGTGATGGAAGCTGTCATGAAAGCTACAGGCTTTCCAGGTCTCCCAGCCTCAAGTCCTTAGGCCTCCATCGGCTCGGACAGGCCTCGAGGTGTAATTCGTATTCCGGTTTCGTGAATCATAAAAATGAAAAGCAACGCGTTGTTGAAAGCAATGAGCCAAAATCATGGCTCGTCCAAGGCAGCTCGTATGGTAAGAGGACCATGATGAGCCGCCGGCTGCCAAGTCTCCTCGCGGTTGGGGACATCATGGTCATCTGTACCGCTGTATGACTGGGCTAGTCCTGGTAATCTCCATCTTCAGAGTCGTCATCTTGAACAACAAAGTCGAAGTCGGTCTCGTCGTCGGAACCGTAGTTGTTGTCTTCTTTTGTCGTCCACCTATCGCCGAGCAATCGTCGCATTGTTCGAGCTCCCAACCCTTTCTCTGCGTGGAATTCCTGCAGTGAGCCCTCCATCTGATCGAGTTTCTTGCCTTGCAGCTCGTATATCCTTTCATCGATCGTGTTCTTGGCCAGGATCCTCGCAGCATGGGTGACCTTTGTCTGACCTATGCGGTATACTCTCGCGATTGCTTGAGCCTCTACTGATCTGTTCCACCACAGATCCAGTATCATGATCCTATTTCCAGCAGTAAGATTGAGGCTTTCGCTTCCGCATTTCATCGACATCAACTTGAGTGCCATTAGTAAACAAACCGCTAGTAGAAAAGGGGTGGAATCATATACTTACCAGTACCTTGATGTCACTGACAGTCTTGAAGGCTGAGATCGCACGTTGACGCTGGTCGGTATCCATCTCTCCAATAAAGTAAAGGAATTCGATCCCATTGTCCTGTAGGACACGTCCGAGAAGCCGACTGACACCAATGAAATTTGAGAAGATAATTATCTTGTCGTCTGCTGCTTCTTGCTGCCAATCCAGAATCTGCTTGAGTACGGCTTTCATCTTTGAGCTCTGCGGCACGGCGGAGGATGCGTCCACAATCCGCATCAGTGTTGATCCACTGGCATCCTGTGGCTGGAACTTGTTGTAGTCATCGCCTCTTCTTCGACCAGCCTCTGGCTTCTGTGATCCGTCATCATCCATGAGAGGCAATGAGAACGGACGATATGCTCCTATCTCCTTGGAGCAGCGAGGACAACGAGGCTCCTCGTGTGCCTTGGTGAACCTCAAGAAATTGATCGTATGCTCAATGCATCGCTTGCAATATCGACATCCACACTCACACTCCTGTGGTTCAGTTTCCTCGCTGTGAGGATCATGACACTGAGCACACGAAGTTGCCTTCATGAGAGCCCGCGCGGCGTCTGCCTTTCGGCCCCCTTTCAAAAATTTCGAACGCTTGGGCTCTTTGATCCATGTTTCAAACAGGTCGATGAATGGTGTCTCAGTCATGCCATCCTTTTGGACTTCGTGTTTCATGGATTTGATCTGGTCGAGAGTCCAGATTCCACCTTTGACGAGGTTCTCAAGTAGTGCCGGGCTAGCAACAGCTTGGCGCATCCTCAAGAGAACCTCATTCAGTGACCTCATGCTGAATCCTTCACTTGGCTTGTCGACGGTCTGGATGATGCCTTTGCGACGCTTACCCGGCTTCTTCTTCGGCTTCTCTGCTGCTCTTTTCTCGAGGTAAGCGCCAATGTGTTCGTCAACGTGCTTTTGGATGACCTCTTCCTCTCGAGAAATCTCGACGTCGACCAGTGTTGCGTGGTTCTCTGGGAGGCTGACAAGAGGACAGCCGAGAAAGCTATGGCCAGGTTGCCGCATTATCATCAGCGGCTCAAGAATACGACTTAACTCCGAGTACCTGGGTCCTGCTGTAGGCAGGTTCCTCCCTCCTCTGCCACCCAAATACTTGTGCTTGAAGTCCGAGAACTCTCCGACTAACGGGTGCCCAAGGAATTTCAGTGGAGCGTAGATGTCGAATACCCCGTTCTGAAGTGGAGTGCCAGTCAAGCACCACTTGTGCGTGGACTTGAGCTTCAAGCAGACCTTGAAGAGCTCCGAGCTAGGGTTCTTGAATTTATGACTCTCGTCACAAACTATCCGATGGAATTTCGACTCGAACAGCAGAGACTTCTGCAGTGTCCCCTCCTCTAATTTTTTGTGGGTGGCCCGAAGTTGATCATAGGTCACGATCAATATGTCTGCTGACAGAGCGAGTTTCCGAGATGTCCTGGTAGCGTCCGCAACTTTTTCGTTGTAGAGCGTGGCCTTGAGATCCGTACAGTGGTTCTCTACCTCATCGGCCCATTGTCGAGCAGCAGACTTGGGAACAACCACGAGAGTCGTGGATGAACCATTCAAGGTGCGTTTATCTTTGGGGGGGTTGCTGACGATGCATGCGAGAGTCTCTAGGGTCTTTCCGTATCCCATGTGATCGTAAAGTAAGCCGGACAGAAGACCGAACTTAGTAATTGAATCGTTCTCATCATCTTTCTCGATTGTCGACATGTTGCCCGCTGCCACAAGCTGATGATGATGGAGAGGGTGACGCATCCCGGCTATTTGCCATTTGAAATCCTCGACAGTCTTCTCTCCGTCTCCCTCCGTCACCGAGGGGGAGATCTTGGACTTGAAAGCCCTCGAAATCCCACCTAAAGCTTTCACATGTGCCTTGATTAAGTCGGGGTTGGCTTCGGGGTTTCTCAATCCCGCGGCCTGGATGGCCTTGAGATGGTTCCGTATAGCCTCCGGAGCTTTGCTGATTGGCTCCAAATTCTTGATTGCATCGGCGTCGAAGTTCCCTTCAGTCTCCCCAGTCATCTGGTTGAACATGCTCTTCGTGACAAAATCCACTGCTTTCATCTGGCCCTTTGTAGGCTTCTTATAATTTCTAGGCTTCTTAGCAACCGGATTGTCATCCTTTGCCGCCTCAAGCTTTCGCTTCTTGGAATCGTTGGTCTTGTTGGCTGGCGTGGATGACTCGGGGAGCTGATTGTGGCTGAAGCACTTCACAGCCGCTTTGGCTTGAGGGAAATCTTGTTTGTGAAGTACTTGTTCCAGCTGCTGCCTTCTCTCTTGAACCCGCTGCAAACGGCTTTCTTCCTGTGGTGTCCAGTCACTCTCTGATTCTCTGGATTGAAGCTTGTCTTCCTCTTTAATCAGATCTTTGACTTCCTTTTCGATTTCTTCGTCACTGTCATTCGCGCACGTGATATGCTGGTTGAGTGCCAACGCGCTCGCTGTATTGGGTTGGGGCTCGTCAGTGACTGCCTTCATACCATCGGTATTGGCATCAGACTTCTCTTGACCCGCGTCTTCGAGCTTAGTCTCAGGCTTGAGCTCCATGACAGCGCCGGGGAATGCCTTCTTGTCGAAGACAGGATGGTCCTGGGTCGCACTGTCTGAATTGGCAGCCAGTTCCAGGTTTTGAGCTGGCAGCTGTGGCGCGACTGCTGCCGGAGCTTCAGCAGTCTGATCTGAGACTTTAGAAGAATCTTCCTTGACATGCCGCTCCGGCGGATTCAATGCTTCGGATGTCATGGCTGGATTGAAGATTGATCATGCTCTCATGAGGCAAAGAGGGTGGTCCAGCAAAAGGGAGATGAAGGACAGCTTATGATGGCACCGGCGGCGTAGGCTTCTGATGATGTAAAGTCTAAGTGTGAAGGTACTGAGTGAGGTTTTTGGCCAGACGTACAAGACGTCAGGCGAGGTAAGAGCGTGCTTTGAGATAAGGCTCGAAGTCGTTGAGTGGGCACGATTTGAAGAGGAAGAAGGTTGAAGGACTGTAAGCTTGTCGAGGAAAGCTTGCGAAAAGCTCTATCGATGTTACCTAGGTAGGGTGGAGTCGAGATACAACGCCGTTTGGATGTGTCGCAAGCGTTTGCTTGGAAGAAAGAAGTGCGAAGATGAGATGACTTCCTTCAGCACAAGATGTGGTTCAAGGGAAGTGTGTCGACCGTCAAGTGTAAAGGATATCGATATCAAATGATGCTAACCGCTCTGCATGAAAGGAACTGTAATGCTAGGTAACTGGAAGGGGGCAAGATTCGGTGAGAAGTTGGGGAATGTGCTGAAAGCAGGAGGACGACGTTGGGGATAGGGAGATACGTCTTCACGACCGAGGTCAACTTCCAAAGATGCTGGGCTTGGTGACGACTCTGGTACAATGTAAAGGATGTGAGGACCGGGGCTAAGTGTGATGGGTGCCGCAAATAGCTCGATGCCCGAGAGAGGAAAAAAGCAAGGTGCAATAATCGTAAAGAAATCGGAGATTCACACCTGTAAAAACGGAGGGTACACCGGTACAGTGCAAGTACAAACGAAACCAGGTAGAATACCCACTCCCATAACACCCACTCCTATAACACCCACTCCCATAACACCTCACACCTACCTACACCTACTACCTACTACCTACACATACTACCTACACCCACTCCCATAACACCCACTACCTACCTAGGTATACCTACTACTTACACCCATTACCTATACCTACTATGGTGTGTACCTAGGTGCACCATCCGTTTTTGCCGGTGCGAATATCCCTTTAACCTTTTAATTTGAATGCTTGGATACCTCTGCATGTCCATCGAGCGGTAATTCTTTCTGACCCTAAGACTTGCCCATGGAGCAATCATATATTCATATAACACTTTTTTTCTCCCTTCAAAACACACAGCTCATAAGCAGAGAGACTTGGAACATCACATGAATTAGAAAGCCTAATGGCCACTTGGAGATATAGACTTCATATGCATGAAGGGAGAAGGCACTGGCTGGCACCTTCCTTGCCTCTCGTCTCTATGATCATACCAAAACTTATGAGCATTTAGTCTGCCATTCAAGCACTTCTACTTACTATCTTGTGTTATTTGCATACCTCATGAACCTGTGGTAAGAATCTCTGGGTGCAGAGTCCTGAGCCCTTGCTTGTAGTGGTGGTGGGCATTGTAGCGGTTCAAATGCCGACAACGTGAATATGGTAGCACGGATGCGACTCTTGTGTTGGACATCGCTAAAAGATTTCGCGGTTGGGCCGCGGAACCATGTCCAAGAACATATTTCTTACTTTGTCGACTAGAGGTAAGTCATGATGCTAAGTACGCCATCAAGGTTCCTCTCCTGTTTACCGTGGATGGTGTGCGGTTGTGTCCGGTACTGAGAATAAGATGGAGGTCACGGATAGTGATTGCCTGGGTCATGTCGCTAAAAGGGACGTGAGGGTGTGAAGACAGATCGCGATGAAGAGTAAATTGCCAACAGGACCGGCGAGTCGACATCCATTGCAGAGATGGAGTCGTGAGTATGAAAATGCTGAGATGAATTTTCTCACTCTTTCGGCCGTAGTGTGTATGACTTCGTCTGTACATGGACATATACATTACGATCTCATCTCAGAGGGAAGGGAAAGAAGAGTAACATGCATTGAAAAATCACGGCACTGGTGTCCGTGCTGATATTTTCGATCATCTGGAAGTGCAACGCAACGGCTCGCAGGTTCCCAAACGTTGAAGTAGTTTCATTCTTAATCCGTATACGTGCTCTTTTAAAGCTATAGGCGGTCCCTTCATACAGTAGTAAATACTTAAAAACCCAGTATTAAATAGGTATACTATATTAATAATATTAGATAAACCTTAAAAAATATAGACAGCCTTATAAGGCTGTATAAACGAGGCTAGTTAAGATTGGCGGCAGACTATTAATATAAGTAGCCTATTGCTAGCTTATAATATAAGTAGCCTATTGCTAGCTTATATTAGTTCTTTAGAATTAGCTTAAATTAGGCAATTAGTTATATAGTAAGTAATTATATAAAAGCCTTATATAAAAAGATTCTACAGCTTAAAATAGAGTAACTTCTCTATCCTATATCCTTATATATACTATAAATTATATAAAAAAACTATAAGATTATAAAAGCTCCTAAGGAAGCCCTTACTATAGTAAGTATTATAGCCTAAATTTAACTATATACCTTTTAATATTAATAAATAGTTTAAATTATTTTAAAAATTTTATCTTAAAAGCTTTTAAAAGGTAAAAAATTACCTTTTAAAGGAGAGAAAAGGCTATATTTACTACTTCCTTAATAATAATAATATATTTAAAAAGGAAATTAAAGAAGAAAAAAATTATAGAACGCGGAGATTCGCAACCCCAAAAACGGAGGGTACAACCCCTGATGTACCGCCCCAGTGCACGTACAACGCGCACCACCCAAATTAGTATGTACACCATTATTTTGACCTTACTGCTATCATAGATGAATATCCTCATCACTGCTTCGCCGAATGTCCCTATCGCCACACTCGCTGCAGCGCAAATCTCAAATTTGTGGTGTTTTGGGAGCTATCTCTCCTCGTCGCCGCCGCTACCAAGTTTCCTGCCACTGTTCCTTATAGCTAGATAACCAGGTACCTGCATCATCACTACAATACTAGAAAATCGATATCTAAGCGATTGGAGGTTCTCTTCGATGATAAAATGATTGATTCTGATGAGCAATTAATTGATGCAGCGACTTGTTGATTGAGGGTTGTTGAATTAAACTTGGTGGTGATGGGGGCTTTGCAGGGCGCTGAGTGCTGCAGCTGCAAAAAGCACTGAAGGGGTGGAGGTGAGGTTGTAAGTGGGTCAAATAGAGGGCTCTGATTGGCTGCAGGCAATCAGGGGTTGCGCCCTCCGTTTTTGGGGTTGCGAATCTCCGCGTTCAAATTATATTATCTTTTTTTAGGTATTCTTTTTTATTATAGGATAGGAATCCTAAGTTAAAGATATTAAGAAGGTATTAAAATTAAAAAAGAAGGGGAAATTATAGGAGGTTTTAGAGTTATTATAAAAGGGCGATAATAGTGATATATACTGTGCTGTTATTAACCTTTTATATAAGCTTTGGGTTAAAGAGTAGTTTGGAGGTTAAGCAGATAGCAGGTAGTTAAAACAATAAAAAAAAGACCAAAAGTTAGCCAGACAATCAAACAAATACAGTGTGGCCGAAGCCTCCCAAACGTCGAACACATCTCATGGAGTATAAAATTCCTACGTAATAATCTTGAGCAAAATAGACCTCCACACACCAACCTGATACGCTAGAACGTCATGCGAGCGAGTTGCAGAATGAATATCTTTGCGTGTGCCGGTCCATTCCGAAAACCTAGATGCGTCATGCAGCTTGGGATGCTTACGAGTTCTATGTGTTCCATGTTATGAATGTTACTCGTTGATCCTGATATGTATTTTCAGGGCAGATGATGGCCACAGCCCCAGGTGTTTCGCCAAAATGAGGCCTGCCCAGTGAGAGTTCATTGCGAGTATTGCCCGCTTGCACCATTGTCGACGCCCAAATGGCGGGAGTGACCGTTCGAACACCGGATGATTACTTAGACATCGCTTGGTCAATCCCAAGTTCAGCCAACATGGCCTACACAACGTCCGAGCGAAGGGAGCTAGGACAATTTAAGGCCAAGTGCCAGGTCTTGATGGGTGGAGATCCCGTCGATACGGCGCGAGTTCGGCAAGAAGGTGCCAGACGAGGGCGCCGTTCGTTTCTGGAGTTTAAGGAGTTCAAGAGTCCGTGGCGCTCAGCCGCTTTGGGCGGGTCATGATGAGTGAAATGCCCAGAATGCAGACGTGGGCTTTGTCGATCGCCAGGGGTTACGAATTGCCCAGCCTGGCAACGTCAAACGCCAAGATGGCAAGGAAGCCTCGTGCTGCGGCTCAAGCTTCGGACAGCTCTTGGGGTTCGGCTATAGGCACCCTTGGTGTCTCGAAGCGATCAAGAAACAGGAGAAGGGGTGGCTAGGGTGGTAGGGATGCCACGCTCTTGGGACTTATGCCGACGTCAGAGCAGAAATTCTCTCATTGAAACATCGAGTAGGCATCTCGTCAGAATCTCTTCTTGATTTTGTTTCCGGTAATCCCATCGCTGGTCGCAGTGCTTGAACTGGCCGCTTCTATCCATGACTGTGATCTGAAACATCCCGGCGGCCTGCAGCTCGAGGGAACCTTGGACCCCGCTAAACCTTCTTCCAGACACGGCTTCGCCACTCACAGTACCCACGATTCGCGGCCGGGCAGCGGCAGCTTTTCCGACGACTGAGTCTTGCGAGAGACTCTCATCTCATCGATTGGCAAGCGCAATCAGAGAGCATTGCTCTTCGAGTGTTCGCAATTCGAAACAGCGGCTGTCGTGCATCTGTCCCGTCCAGCCAACTGCTTGAACGGGTGCGAG
Source organism: Diaporthe velutina (assembly GCA_038088505.1). Classification (NCBI taxonomy): domain Eukaryota; kingdom Fungi; phylum Ascomycota; class Sordariomycetes; order Diaporthales; family Diaporthaceae; genus Diaporthe; species Diaporthe velutina. The sequence continues at coordinate 195,119 of JBBWSJ010000075.1, read as the reverse complement.
CGCCTGGTGACCGACAGGTCGACGCGCTGTGTGGAGGCCCCTTACTGCCGCGGATGTCACAGTGAGGCTCACCAGCCGTGGTCATTGCCAATCATCAAGTCACACATTGCCTGGCTGTGCTGGTCTTCGTCCACTGCAAACAAACCGACACCGCCAAAGACGCCAAGCTCGGAAAAGGATTGGGCGCACCAGCTGGGGACGCCGCAGCACAAGGCAGCCTGTTGTCGGCTGTGCGGCCAGGATTGAACAGGATATAGCGGTGGCATCCGGGATCTCATCCACCGAGCCATCGTTCGAAACTCTGAAGACTGCCACGGGAAGCAGTAGGGTTTTCTACACGAGGCCGATGTGCCTGACATCTCTCATGTCGCCTTGAGCAGTTTCAACCCCATCAAGGGTGTCCACCCGCAACTCTCTCCATCTCTCAGTTCCCAACCCTACAAGTATCCGCCATGGCTCTTTCCCCAATTAGTACCGACGAGCGTCTATGGCGCTTGCGACGGCTGGCTCAGGAATACGATATCGACGACAGCCCAGAGCCAACACCACTGTATAAACCATCAGCTACCCCTTCGCCACTGACGCCAAACTTCAAAAACCCCGAGGATGAACATCGCGCAGAAGACCTGCTTAGACGAAGGAGGCAGGTGAACACTCAGGCTAACGGCGATGGAAATGGTGGCCCAACAGGTGTGAAGAAGAGGTCTTTCACATTAACCCGAAAAGACAGCTTCTCGTCCAAGTTCGCCTCTAAAGAAATCTTTGATGCATTGGATGCTCATGTCGCAAATGCCGGTGCGCCGGGTGTGGCGGAAGCACTGATCCACAAGCTACGGATGGCAGGTGGAGACCTCAACCGCGCAAACACCAAATCCAAGGCGCCTTTTATTCTGAGGAGGAGGAGTACGGACGACCTGGGTCAGGAGCAGAGCCGAATCCTGCAGAAGGCCGTCGAGAATGGTCAAGAAGACATGGTCGACGTCCTTGTACCCCACGCCGAATCAGTAACCCTAGACGCAGCATTACCTCTGGCTATGCGTAACGGAAACCTTCATATCGTCGAGGCTCTTCTGAAGTACGGAGCGAGCGTGTCACAGACTCCGGAGGGACAGTTCCAGTTTCGGCAGCTGTGCATTAATGGTGGACAGGCCGAGCTGGTTGGCTTGATCCTCCAGTCTGATGGCAAGCCTCCTCCAGACTGGATCTCGGGGGCCATGATCGACGCAGCAAGAAAAGGATGCGTGGGTACTGTCGCCCAACTGAGTCGCTCCTTCGCAGATGGCAGTTTCAATGATGGCGCCGCTCTCAAGGAGGCCATCTCTCAGTGCCGGGTCGATATCGCCTTGGCAATACTAATTGGCAGCAAGCCCCCGAACAAGCAGTGTATCAACGACGCTTTCTACAACGTTGCCATGCACCCGGCAATGAATCCACCAGAGAAGATCACCCTGACCGACATATTATTGCTAGCTGGCGCGGAGGGCGACGTGGTCTCGGCAGCGTTAGTTAAGGCCTGCAAAACCGAGTTCTACGATATGATCGACCTTCTCATCAGCAACGGTGCCTCGATCGAGTATCAGAACGCTATGGTCGTGAAGAACGCGATCGAAAGTGGCAACATCAGCCTAGTGCAGCTGCTGTTGAGCGAGAGAGCAGTTCTGAGCCCCGTCCTCGCGGGTGAGCTTATCGAGAGTATACCAAAGCGCATCCACCCGGAAGACAGGCGCATTCTGTTCAGTACGTTGCTTCGAAAAGGCGCAAAGGGTCCTCCCCTCGACGAAGCCCTGATCAAAGCGGTGGAAGGCGGAGACAACGAATGTGTCAAGCTTCTTCTAACGCCCAATTTTGCTGGCTCGGGAAAATTGAAGCCGAAGGCGAGCCACGACCTCAAGACGGGTCCACGAGCTATGGTATTCGAGCGGCATGCAACGGCAGATGTGAATTACAAGGGCGGCTTGGCACTCGCAAGGGCCGTCTCCTCTGGTAATCTTACCATGGTTGAGTACGTTCTTGCAGCGAAGCCCAGCATCGAGACTCTTGTCGCGGTCTTCCCAAGTATCAACAGCCTCAACCAAATGGAGCGATATCACATAACGGAGTCGTTTCTCAACGCCGGCGTCACCGGGTCGTGTGTGCATGCTGCCTTGCAGCAAGCCATCGACGAGGCTCCTCCTAGGAGAGATGAGCGTCTAATCAAAATCTTGCTTCAACATGACGTTGATCCGAACGTCAATGATGGCGCACCGATACTCTCAGCCATTGAACACTTGGATGCCGATCTGTTGGAGGCTTTGCTCCGGAAACGACCCACGACGAAGAATGCGGTAGCAGCACTTCAAAAAGCCATGGCTGTAGAGGACAAGGGCAAGCGCGCGCGAATGGTGAGCGCGCTTCTTCGGGCAGGCGCAAATGAGTCGACGAAGGCGGTGGGCGAGGCTTTGATGAAGGTGCTACACGAGCAGCCTGCGGACACTCGTTTGCTGGCTGTGGTTTTGCAACAAGGACACGCCGATGTCAATATGGACATGGGCGATCCAGTTGTGATAGGTAAGATTTGGCGATCCTAATTGTTGTTGTTTTTCTCGCTGACGAGTTGTATAGCCGTTCGAGATGAGAATCCCCAGGTGCTTGAGCTTGTTCTACAGACGGGCGGGGCCACGCCTGAGACTTTCGATCTTGCCATACAAGCGATGGCCAACGTACCATCAAGCCAAGAAAAAGCTACCAAACTGGAATCGATTGTGAAGCGGACGAAGCAGAAGGAGTCTTTAAACAGTCTTCTCTCCAATGAGGTCCAATCCATTCTTCGATCTCCACCTCAGAAACGCACGTTGGTTGTATTGAGGGCTCTTCTTGCCTTAGGAGTCGATGTCAACACAAATAAGGGCGCCGCACTCTGTTATGCCGTTGGTGGTGCAGATTCGAAAATCACCGATGTTCTCTTTGCGGCCAAGCCAAATACGAAATCATTGGCAGCGGCGGTGCCTTTCGCCTTCAAAATAGCTGACCCAACCGAACGACTAACCTTCATTCAAAAGCTTCTACATGCCGGTGCTCCGGCGGCCGAGGCCAATAGGGCGTTGGTGCATGCGATTGCAACACATCCTGACGATACCGCCTTGATCAATACCCTTCTTGCCGGAGCTGACACCAGCGACGGAGAGGCCTTGATGGTGGCTGTGCGAAAGGCAAACGTTCTCATGGTGGAGATGATCATAAACAGAGCAAAGAAGCATCCGGCAGACAGACTGAATGACGCCTTCAGCGAGGCCACCAAAATCGAGAACAAGGACATTCGACGATCGATCTGTGAGCTCCTCCTGAGAGCAGGCGCGACAGGCCCCGCCGTTTCCGATGCACTCCTTGCTGCCGCTGGCACCGGAGATCTTACCCTCGGGAAAATGCTCCTGGAGTACGGTGGCAGTGTGGACCATCAGGAGGGTCAAGCAGTGGTTGAAGCATGTCGTGCTGGCTCGCCAGATGTTTTGAAGATGCTTCTGTCAAGCAAGGCCGCTGTCAAGAAGGAGACCCTCGAACGTGGCTTCCAAGCTGCTACAGAAGTGGGCGACCTCAACCATCGTGCCGCTGTGTTCCAACTGCTCCTGGACAAAGGCGTCGGCGGCGAGATCGTCGATGCACAATTGGTCTCCGCTGCTCGCTTCGGTGACGATGCGCTCGAACTGGTGCGCCTCCTCCTTCGCTATGGTGCTCAAACCGACTATAATGGTGGCGAGGCCGTCTACAACGCCACAAGATGTGCATTCTTGTCGATCCTCCAGTTGATGCTTGGCATTGTACCGGTTGGTGGAAAGCAAGTCAAACCCTCGAGCCAGACGATGATCCGCGCCCTCAAAGCGAGCTCAAAATTAAGCGGCGAACCGAGATATCAGGTCATGAAATGGCTATTTGCTGCGGGCTTACCGGTCTGCGAGGAGGTCCACATCTCACTTGACAAAGCTGTGAATGAGGAGGAGCCAAATATTGAACTAATCAAGCTGCTTCTGCAGAATGGAGCGTCACCACTTGCGAATGGCTGCAAGGCTTTCATTGATGCCGCTCAGAAGCTGAATTTCGCGATAGTAGATCTGTTCTTACAACGCGAAATCTCACAGAACGATTTAAGTTGGGCTTTCTGGCAGACTTTCTCGGCAGCTGATGCGGACAAATGGTTTACCGAACCCGGCTTCCAAGTGGCGCAACGTCTTCTGCAGAAGGGAGCCCAAGGTGACGGCCCAGCGAGTGCTCTCATAGTCGCAATTGACTACATGGGCACAGATAAGGATGAAATTGCCCGGGCGTTTGTGGACCTCCTCATTGAATACAATGCGGATGTCAACCAGGACCAGGGTGCTGCACTGATCAAGGCTGCAAAGAGCGCGAATATTCACCTCATGCGGCAGGTGTTGCAACAAAAGCCGAATTCGGATTCAGTGTCCATGGCCTTTCCTTATGTGTTCGACCACGAGGTACCCGAGGACCAAGCGTTGGAGCTCATTTCCTTGTTCACGGATTATTCCGATGGGGAGACGCGGCTGGATGCGCTGTTCAACCATCCAGAGGCCGAGCCTGTTGTGTTCAAGGCCATCTCACGGTATCCTCGCTCGACAACAATTGTCGAAACTCTCCTTGATGCCGGTTACTATCATGACCAGATGACCGATGCACGGATCTTGGACGGAGTCGAAGAAGCCGAGCCGGTGAATCTGTTACTGTGGTGTCTCCTCCAACCGCAGAAGAAGGTTAGCAGCAACATCATCAACATGCTTGTCGACAGGGGTGCGCGAGTCAATTTCGAGGCACGACTCTCGAAGACAACTCCCTTGATGCTGGCTATCAAAGAAAGGCGTCATGACATAGTCAAGAAGCTCGTCTTTGCTGGTGCCGAGGTCGACGTGGCTGATGTTACTGGCAATACGCCACTTACACTGGCAACCGAAATCGGCGGAGACCTGGGGACAATGATGATGCAGAACATCCTTGCTGCCGAACCATCCCACAATGATGGCTCCCTTCACAACGCCGCGAGGGAACTTAATGTTGCGGCCATGCAGGTTCTAGTGGACCACGGCCATGAAATCGACTTTCCGAGTCCAATACACGGCGGTCGGACTGCTCTCGGTGAACTCTGCCTACATGCAGCGGACGGCGGACCCCTGACCGCAGCTCAGGAGAAAGCCATGGAGAAAGCGATGGCGTACCTGCTCAAGCAGGATACAGATCTCAGCCTCTTGTCAGATGGCAAGTCTGTCCTGCTACTGGCCATGGAATCACTTGAGCCCATCACTACTACGAAGGCCCTGTTGAAAGTCGGCATGTGGAAACATATCAATCGGCAGTTCAACCACTACACAGACAACACATGCACCTACTCGCCTACACAATACGTCAAGCGGGTGCTACCGCAGAGTGACTCTTCCGAGCAGCTGCTCAGTCTCCTGAAAGCCAACAGGGCCCAGGACATTTACTACGCAAACGAGGGACCGCAACCTGAGGGCGCAATTGGGTTGCCTGATGACATAGTCCGCATCGAGCGCGAACGTAAGGCACGGGTCGAGCGAATCCAGCTCGAAGCCGAGGACCACTCACGGACCCTCTCGCGCACCAAGGAGGTGGCCGACATACAGAACCAGATCTTTGCCCAGCGCGCACAGTTGGAGGACACGCGGTCGCGGCAGCAGCGCAGCACGGAGATCGAGGGGATCCGCGAGAAGGCGGTGCTGGAGGAGGAGCTGTTCAACGAGGCGGTGCGGCGGCAGCGGGCGGAGCGGGCGGCGATGATGGAGCACCAGTCGTCCATCACGCAGGCGGCGGTCGAGCGGCAGCGGCTGGTGTCGGACACGCAGTTCGAGGCCGAGGGCCGCAAGCAGCTGCAGCTGCTCGAGTACGAGAAGCAGGCGGCCGACGTCAGGGAGGACCACGCGCGGCAGATGACGGCGAACCGGGTGGACGAGCGGGCGGCCATCGACCGCATGGACCGGGAGCACGACTCGAGGATCAAGAACCGCATCGCGCAGCAGAAGAAGCTCGTCGACAGCCAGAACCAGCTCGCGAACCAGCTCGGCACGGTGGGCATGCCGCAGAGGAGGCAGATTGGGTACATCTCGGGGGAGCTGGACTGAGGAAGAGGAGGTGTGGGTCCCTCCGGGGGACGACGCATTTTCGCCTGCTGAGGCATAATTACTGGAGCAAATGGGTGGAGGTGTTCAGGACCATGGCTCGAAATATCTCTGACGAATCTCTTTTATTGTCTCTGTAGAGGCGGCACTATGCTGAATTATGTAGGGGCATTTGTGACGAGTTGCTTGGAGGAAGGTGACAGAAGTGAAAGCAGGAGAGGTGCTCTGCCCCAATGGTGGCATCCTTCGTCATTGCTGGGTGCCTTCGGCTCGGTTGAGCTTGTTTTCAAGCTTGATACAGTAGGGCCGAGGCGGTGATTCCAGAACAATCGGGTGTGACATGGTCAATACAGTAGACAACGATACGCTCTTTATCCTTCCTTTTGAGAGAAGCTCCTGTAATATGGCTTTCCACCGTCTGCACCCAAGGATCCTTTTCTGAGTAATGACATCCCGCCGGGTGGCTTCTCACCAATCTTATATTTAAGAGTAACACTAAGATCCTGTCAAATCCGTACCGTAGCACAGGATGAGCCCAGGTCATATATCTGATTGCGTTGTGTCATGGGAGTAATTAATCCCTCGACCAACAAGCCTATTATCCTGTCCCAATCTGCAACTTCTGTCTGTCCCCGTCCCACATGGCGATATGATCAGCTTCCTATTGCACAAATACATAAAGTGACGATCTTCAGGGTGCAATCTTGTGCGGCGATCGACATGTTGGAAGACAGGCCAGGCGTTGCAGGGCGCGACCAGAGGACAGGACAGATTTCTGACAGAAGCATGTGAAACTGCCTGATCGGCGCTGTTGAAGGTCTGGGACTGTGGGAGTTGTGGATACGGCCTTGTCTATGTGAAACTGGCAGGCCTGCTCGGCAGCTCGGCCACCCCTGCGCCCTCATGCCCTGGGAGCTTGCGTCAGTGGGGGGCAAGATCTGGAAGCTTGGGGCACGAATGTAGGGCGGTGGGCCCAGGTGTGGAGGGGCAGGCGCGCCCGCGGAGCCTGCGTGCTTGGGCATCCTGGCCACGGCTGCCAACTTTGTGTCGCCCAGGACTTGCCAGGCCAGGGCCAGAAGGCTGGTAGGACCAGGGACGAACGGCGTATCCTGCAGTGCTGCTCGTAATGAATCGGGTGAGGGGCGAGGGGTGTTTTGATTGCCATTCAATTTCAGCCCCGCCAATCCTCCCTCGCCGCCGCAGCTAGACAAGCTAATCATCCTCGAGTTACCTACCCATGCGCCGCCTTGCATTGGACTGATTGAACTGACTGGCTGCTTCGACGTCGCATCGCACCCTTCACCGTTCCTTATTACCTACTACCCGGGACGTCAATTGTTTGATTTTTCCTTTCCCCTCGCGCACACTCTCTACCTTTTCCCTAACACCTTCCTTCGCGATCCCGTCCTTGTCTCATCGGATCACGTCACGTCACGCACCGTCTTGTCTCGTCCCGTCCCGTCCCTCGAAGCTTATTGAAAACCACGCCACACCAAACCTCTATTCATCATGGCGCCTGTTGGTACTGTTCTCATTACCGGGTGAGCCACCTCCTTCCCGCGGTGTCACCAGCAAGCTTCTACTGTGTAGACATGCCCGACAGCAGAGGACACTCGATTACTGACTGTGGATTGGCAGTGGTACTGGCTACATCGGCTCATTCACCTCTCTTGCCCTGCTTGAGAATGGCTACGAGGTGGTGATTGTCGATAACCTCTACAACTCGTCCGAGGTGGCTCTCGACCGCATTGAGCTCATCTCCGGCAAGCGACCAAAGTTCTACAAGGTCGACATCACGGACAAGGAGGCCCTCGACAAGGTCTTCCAAGAGAACCCCGAGATCGACAGTGTCATCCACTTTGCGGCCCTCAAGGCAAGTCTAATCCGGTCGCGCATGGCCGCACAGGTGCTACGAGTGGGATGGAGCAAGTTGGGGCTAACATGTGTGTGCAGGCCGTTGGCGAGTCTGCCGAGATCCCTCTCGAGTACTACCGCGTCAACGTCGGCGGCAGTATCTCCCTGCTGCGCTCCATGACCGACCACAATGTCACCAACATCGTCTTCTCCTCCTCGGCCACCGTCTACGGCGACGCCACTCGATTCCCCAACATGATCCCAATTCCAGAGAACTGCCCTACCGGCCCCACCAACTCTTACGGCCGCACCAAGTCTATGATCGAGACCGTCATCGAGGACCACGTCAACGCTCAGCGCAACAACCTCAAAAAGGCGGGCAAGCCCTACGAGCAGTGGAACGGCGCCAACCTGCGCTACTTCAACCCCTGTGGCGCCCACCCTTCGGGCATCATGGGCGAGGACCCCCAGGGCGTGCCATACAACCTGCTTCCCCTGCTTGGCCAGGTCGCCACCGGCCAGCGCGAGAAGCTGCTGGTGTTTGGTGACGACTATTCCTCGCGTGACGGCACGGCCATCCGCGACTACATCCACGTGTGCGACTTGGCCAAGGGCCACCTCGTGGCGCTGAACTACCTGCGGGAGCACCACCCAGGTGTCAAGGCATGGAACCTCGGCTCAGGACGTGGCAGCACCGTGTTTGAGATCATCAACGCTTTCAAAGAGGTTGTTGGGAAGGACCTCAAGTACGACGTCGTGGAGAGGAGACAGGGTGACGTGCTGGACCTGACGGCGAACCCCAGCCTGGCCAACAAGGAGCTGAATTGGAAGACGGAGCTGAGGATGGAGGACGCCTGCTCGGATCTGTGGCGGTGGGTTAGCAACAACCCCCAAGGGTACCGCCAAAGCCCCCCAGCGGAGCTGCTTGAGGCGCTGAAGAAGAAATAAAGCCAGCGAGGACATTGGAAGGGAGCCGTTTGCGTTCAACGGGACACAAGTGCCAAAGAATAATGAAAGCCGATTTGGGGACGCGGCAGTCATGTCTGCAGGGAAGTGGGGGTGACCTTGTAAGTGGGCTCAATGCTGCAAATCAAGGCCGGAGCATTCCATAGAATTTGCTTCAACGACTTAGACGAATAATGGAACTTTTTCGACTCATACTTGTCGATCTGTTTGTCAAGGGCCTCAAAGGAGGCTCTGGAACTAGAATCCCTGGTCCGGTCGGGGCTTAGGCCTCCAACCCAGCATGCAGCATTGCGATGCATCGCCGGTGCTTAGCTAGTAATATGAGATTGGTCGTGAGCAGTGTTTAGGATCTAGATAGAAATTGGGAAGTGAGGCTTACTCGGCCAATCGTCTGCGGCTTAATTGGGCTGCACAGCAGCAAGCTCTACTGTACGGTACCTGATCTCGAGCTGACCTCCCCAAGCGAGACGAGCTGCCCCACGACAGTGCTGACTAATCACGTAGCCACCCTATCGCGCTCTTACAGATTGATCACTTGGGCGACGACACGTCCGAGGCCAGACGCGTCGCCCGAGGCACCATAGAGTGAAAGGTGACTGCGTACATGCCTACTACACTCATATGCTTTCGCATCGCCGGTTCCGTACAGGATTTAATGAGAAGAACAACCAGATTCTTCTTCACAAAGCCAGCTCTGCCAGTCGCAAGTGTGCATCCACCTCCCGTTTTCAGTCCACAACAAAGACCCCTTTGCGCCATGCTACATTCCGACCGCGCGCAACAGCTGCTTTTCTCGTCCATATCGCCCACTTCTCTCGAGGTCATCATCACCACCAATGCCCCCGACCCCTGACCTCGATCTTGATTTTAGTTTCGACCACCAGCAAACACAGTCTTGACAACGCAACAACGCACGCCCTGCTGCTCGATGTCTTCGCACTCGACCGTCATCGCTGCGTGTGCCCGAATCTGATCCCACCACTTCTGCACCTTCTCATCGCAGGGTCAGCCTTTGCTGCGCATAGTTCCTCCCGTTTGTGTCCTATTTCTTGGACTGAGGCTGCCGAAGTAGTCTCGACAGCGGAGCTACACACCGTCCTTTGGGTTTTGGAGGTAAGCAAACTCTTGCGCAATTCAACTTGAGGGCTTTTTGATTTATTTTCCTTCTCTTTCCTTTTGGCTGCCTTGGTGGATCATTGCCCCTAGGCAACAACAAGGTTGTGCTTAATTCCTCATCGTAACTGTCATCGTTTTTCATTCCATCTCACTCCAGCAAACGAGAAATCTAACTAGCGACAGGACAAACTCATTCTTGGTCGGCAGCCAACACCCTCACGTGTCGGTCCACTCAACAGCCACCATGCCGCCCAGGCGACCTCGTGGCGGCCACGCGGCAGGTGCTCCATCCCCAGCGCCTGACCCTCCACCGAGAGCCCAGAGAACTCCCGGACCCCCTAGATTCAGTACATCCTATGGGTCTCCCTCGATGTATGCCGCTGCTCGCAGCTCCACGTCATCCGCGCTTGGCGGCATCGGGAATGCAGTGAGATCCGTGCACGAGATGGGTGCAGCAGACGTACAGCGCAGCAGAGCAAACCCAAGGCCTTCCAGGGCCGACAACCAGAGTGTGCGGCCCTCTAACAACGGAGGCTCAGGTGATCCCCCTCCGGTCCCTCCTGTAGTCCCTCCTCCCCCTAAGCAGCAACCCTCGGGGCCTGCAGACAATGACCAGCGTAGGTTTCTTGATGTCTACTCCCCTCACACAATATCAACCACGATGTGTGTTTCGTCTACGAGCTTTATGTTTTCGACTAACCAAGCTGCACAGGAAATTCATCCGGTGGCCGGGCCTCTACTGTCCAACCACCGCGCCAACCTGCCGGTAATACTCCGAGGTCGTCTCGATTCATGTCGGTACCGCTTCACTCGGATACGCAGTCTCACAGGAGCTTTATTGAAGAGAGCGAGCTCTACCATGGTGCAAACGTCGGGACACCCAGAGGTCCGAGAACAGGCCGACGGGACACCCAGGCATCGCATTCTGAATCTGAATCCATTGATGACATTGATGACGATGACGACGAGGATCCATTGCAACATGATACGCCCGGCGGCTCGACTCCACGGCCTCCACCGAGCTATCGGCCCATCAGCTGGGCAGATCGCTTCACACAAGATGGAGGATATGGGGGAAGTACAGCCATCCGGCCTGAGAATACCGTGGCTCCTATACGACACGATACTGGAACAGCAGGCACTGGAGGACCCGTTACCCCAGGGGCCAATACTGGAAAGACATCGAATGGTGGGCACTCTACTACAGATCCCTCGACGGGGCCAGGCACCAAAGGAATTTCAACTGGTGTTCCCGGTAGTGGAGGAACATCTACTGAACCGTCCTCGGCAGGGATTCCTTCGACTGGAGGGTCAAGCAAAGGCAAGGACCAGCCTGGTCAAAACTGGGATGGTACAGTGCCAGGCCCTCCTGTTCATGACAGCCAGCAAGGCTCTAACAATGTCATTCAGCAAGGACGTAATCAAGGAGCCCACGGGCCTCAGGGACATCGTGAACCTCAAGGCCCGTCGGGCACACCTGGTCAGCCAGGACCACAAGGGCAACCAGGTCAGCCCGGACTGCCCGGACTTCAAGGACAGCCGGGACCGCAAGGACAGCCTGGGCGGCAAGGACAGAACGGGCAGCCTGGGCCTCAAGGGCCACAGGGACCCCAGGGACCCCAAGGACCTCAAGGGGCTCAAGGGGCTCAAGGGCTGCAGGGGCCTCAAGGGCCGCGGGGACCGCGAGGGGCGAGAGGGCAAGCGGACAACCGCGACGATACTCCGGACGTTCTGCTTGAGGGCGACAATGTCTTCGCTCAAAGCCTGAATTGGCTGTACTCACGCTTTCGCTTCGGTCGATGGCCAAATTGGCTTCGCAAATCACTACAGATGTGGGGCCTGTTGGTCATCATCTGCTGGCTTTTCTTGATTCTCCTCGAGCTTTATGTTCCTGCGACTGGATGGGAGGGCATCACAGTTGGCAAGAACTACCAGTACCATGGAAACTCTCTCGCGGGCTGGAGACAGAACATCCTGCAGTTCGTGCCGTGGATTGTGCTCCATCCTTTCGCTGTCTTGACCGGCAACCTCGATTACGCAGACTACCGCAACACCTTACACTGGGTGACTTTGAATCAAGGCAACACCGACACAAAAGTGAACACGCTCACAGAAGCCGTTGGACAGCTGCGCAGGATACTTCCAGAGCTCATAAAAGTGGACGCAGGCGTGACCACCTCTGAGTGGAAAGTCCAGGACGATTTCTGGCACGCCCTCAATGATGAGATGAAGAAAGGTGGCTTGATGTGGTATCTTCTGAGCATACACCAAGGGGAAAACGGCTCTTATACCATCTCAGACTCGCACTGGGATGCTATCAGGCAGCGTTTACATGCCGAGAATCTGTTGGTTTCCGGCCGCTCTGAAGATGACCCACTGGCACTGAGCAACGAGGTCATGAGCTACGTTGACATGTCCGTTTCCAAGTCGTTCCAGGATTGGCTTATCAAGAACGCGGATGCGGTGCGGAAGGCACAAGGGGAAGGAAAGGGTGAGCCGAGTGCCTCTTACACAGATCTCTATGGTCAGGTCGACAAGGCAATTGCTGCGCGACTCGAACATTTGGATCTTGAGACACGGGTCGTCACCAAGGAAGAATTCATATCGAAGATCGAAGAGTATTTCCGCAATCATACTACCAACGTCCATGGCGAGTTGACAGCTATGAATGACAAGCTTAGACAGGCTTTGGGTATCGCTATGGAGGCCAAGAACTCTGCCCAACTCCCCCCGGGGCTGAGTCGGACCGAAGTCGAGAGCCTTGTGGCTGAGATGGTCCGCCGAGCTGTTGCGGAAGCTCAGTTGGAGGCTTTAGCCAAGGGCTCCATTAAAACTCACCTCAGTAGTGAGCTTCTCACGCAAAAGAATTACTTCAGCACCATTCGAGGTGCTATTATCGATCCGAAATTGACTTCGGCCACATACGACTGGAGGATTGCGAAGGATGGCACCAGTTTCTTCGGCTGGGGTTCTGAGAAAGAGCACCCGGTGTTCCGCCGTGGAGGAAAGTACAGCGGCATTCCTTTTGCTCCATCCATCGCGTTGGAGAAGTGGGAAGAGGATGGGGAATGCTGGTGCGCCGGACATAAGGAGGACACGCACACCGTGGATCTGTCCATCTTCACTGCCGAGGTTGTCATTCCGCAATACTTTGCTGTCGAACACATCGACCGTGAATCCACATTCGATCCGGACTCCATGCCCAAGGACATCGAGTTCTGGATCAAGGGACCAGGCGACAGTACGCAGCGCTCCCTGGTCGAATGGAGCAAGAAGAAATGGGCTGAAGCCCCGACGGGCCCAGACTTGAGACTCATCGAGAAGGGCTTCGTCAAGGTTGGACAATTCGAGTTCGACTCGGCGACAGGAAAGGGCAACACGCAGGTCTTCAAACTGCCCAACGAGCTGGTGGACTTTGGAGTACAGACTGAGCAGGTGCTGGTACGCGCGAAGAGCAACTACGGAGCAAGCGATCACACTTGCTTCTACCGGCTGCGACTTTTTGGCAGCAAGCCAGCTGGGGATGAAAGCCAGCCAGAGGCGGGTGACCCAGAGCATGAGGACCTGTAACAGGGGTTTCTTTTGTAGCGGAGGGGCGGATCTATATCATCTCAGGAATCCCGGGGAAAAAATGGACGAATGTCCTTTCCTGAATACGGGCAGTACCTCATCGCCGCAGGCTGAGGAAAGGAGGGAAGGGAAGGGAAGGGACGGGCGTTGGTCGTATGCCTCTTGAGGACATGGTGATTGACCAGGGCGTTTGTCGGAGATACCCTTGTTGTATATTGGGTTACTGTACACTGATCTACCTTGAAGAAGTCCATCCTTTGCAGCCCTGGTGAACGGCAGTTTGATAACTTGATGCGGGAGAAGACGACAACGATTACCAAGGCTATCTAACACCTCGACTCGAGTAGACGGAATAATCACAATTTTGGCATTTGATGAGTATAACCGTGCATGTTTGCGGCGTCAGGCCCGCGTTTCTAGCCTTTTCACTGTCTCACTGTAAACACAAGCATAGACGCAATTTGCACAGCCCCTGAAGCGATGACAGATGCTGGCATATCTTTATCCACGAAGGCGTACTGGCGGGGCGAGGCTCAATTCTGGCACAGCTCTAGCTCAAAGGTATACATCTCATATTCGAGAGCGCGGGGAGGCGCCCTGCTAATATGGCGGAAAATAGTGTATGGACACTATGCACACAAGGAAAAAACCCGCTGAGTGAAGTTATGACAACCAAAACCACCGGCTTTGCTCCTTACTACTCTCCCCAACCTCTGGTCCTACATTCGCTACCACCACGGCTGTTGCTACCGGTCGCGGCCTAATCTCTCCTCGTCGTCGTCCACGAGTTCGTACGCTGGTCTGAACCCTTGACCCTCGTCCTCGCCCTCGGACTGCCTCTTGAGTAGGGGATTGGGGTGTGTGTCTTTTGTGCCGCCTAATGATGTGTATCCTTGGTCGTAAAGTGATATGTACGGAATGCCCAAGTGCCGGAGGAACTAGGGGACTGTCAGCGAAGAGCTCAAGTATAACACATGTCACTCAGCTCTCTACAACGCCAACAAGTTTTGTAGCTGTGAAGCCGTGGGAAGCAACATCACTCACCGCCCAGATTTCGGCATAATGCCAGTCGATGACCGGGTGCACGCGCACAAAGGCGGGCCAGTCGCCGTCGGTCGGGTCAAAGTGAGTCAGGGAGGCGCCGTGGGGGTCGGTCCTGCGGGTGCCGACGAAGACGGCCCTGAGGCGGGGGCGGTCGCGCAGGTAGGCGTCGAGGGCGGCGCGCATGGGCAGGGCGTAGCGGCACAGGTCGAGGTGGTAGGCGGCCGCGGAGCGCTCGACAAAGGCGTCGACCTCGGCGAAGGGGTCGGGCGCCACGATGTAGACGGACTGCAGGGACGGCGGGAAGGGCCGCGGCGTCGGGCTGCGCACGGGTGTCGGCGCGGCGGGGGTGTTGGTCGGGATCTGGGAGGTCAGGCCGTTGGTGGTGGCCGTGGCGTTGGGTGGGGGGTACGGTGTTGAGAACAGGCGCTGCTCCTCGTCTGGGGGCTCGAAGTGCCGCGGGAGGCAGGCGAGGATCAGGACCAGGAGCACGAGGCAGTCCTTGCCGCCGTTGTAGGAGAGGGCGAGCTCCTCGATGCTGCGGGGAGTGGTCGTGAGCTGGCTGGCCGGGTTCACGGTCCTGGGGGAGGACGAGTGGCTGGGCTCACTCACCTGTATCTCTCGAGGGCCTCGTCGATGACGGATATCGCCTCACGGGCGTGAGACTGCACGCCCTTGAGGAGGCCACTCTCGACTTCCTGGGCCAGGAAGGCGTCGACCTTGACCTGCAGCTCGAGGCAGACTTGGCGCAAGGAGAGGGAGGCGGGCGCGGCTGCGGCTGGCGGCTCCTTGACCCCGCCATTCGCGGCGGGCGAGACGCCGTTGGCGAGATGGTGGTGTGGCATCACGACAGCTCGGTGTGTGCGTGAGGATTTAATATCGTGCTATGACCGGAACTCTGCAGCCATCGACACAGCGTAGGAGATGCTGAAGTGGCGAGATCGGTGTTCGGACACGCGTGCTCTAGGGGGAGTGTATGACTAGGAGAATGACGGTCAGAAAGTTGTCTGTCTGGCCCGTTGTGCAGCCCGAGCAGTGTAAGCTGGGGACTTTCTCCACCGCTGCGGCCTCGGCCATGGCGGGGAGATCGGCGTTGATAGGGACAAGAGATGTCGGGATCAGGGGTCCATATTTCCATGTTCTATGCTTCCATGACCTTCGGCTTCGGCTGTCATTGTCCACTACGCCCTGTTGGTAGGTCATTGCGGCCGCAGACCAAGACATATGCTGCTTTACGTCGGATGTTATTGTACAGCTAGAAGCTTTTGTTTCAGGACGGAGAGAGTCCGTCCTGCTTGGATTGATTCATTCTCGCATTCCTATCATGATATCGGCAAATATACACGTATAAGAAACCCGGGACTTGGGACGCTTACTTATAGCCTCGCCGACACAGCACCCTAGTCAGCTGTTTGGTGCGAAATAAATGAAAGTCCGCCTTCCATGGAGTTTTCATGTGACGGTCTCATCCATACTACCTGCTGCGTAGACACGGCAATTATGGCTGCCTCAAAGCTCAACCAAATGGCTTGGAGTGGTTCTGCTTAGTTGATAGTCATCGACACAAAGGGATCGTACTCATGACACTGTGCATCTACGCAAGAGGCTCAATTACGGAAGGGAAATTCATCCTTAGACACAGGTGTGTACTAGAGATTATCCCAAGACAGGCTACCACAGTCACATTTTCCACAGGAGTACGCCATTTGGCAGGTTGTCCCATCGTCGATTGTTCTGAGTACCTAGGGAGGTTATTCTAATGTAGGCTATTCCAGAGGCGGCCCGTTGTCGAACTACGGTCCCCACTAGGTTGCCCCACATACCGTCACATCCCTGTCCAAATACTTTGCGACCTGGAAATTTTCTGGAAACTATAGAATGCGATAAACGCAACGAACGCTACTTCCCTTTCCTACAGGCCAAGGCGAAGATGGCACCGAAGCACGGAAAGGCTGGGCAAAAACGCTCGAAGGAAGACAAGACCTTGAAAAGGAAGAGAGAAGCAGAAGATCACGACCGACTCAAGAAAGCAATTGACGAACTTGTAAGTCCCCTCGTGCTGGCTGTCCGACAAACCTCATCTTTCGGCTGACGATCAATCAATCTAGGACCCTAAGTCGCCCGTCGCAAATTTCGCCGACCTACCTCTCTGCGAAGCCACAGCCTCTGGCATCAAAGCCTCCCACTTTGAAACACTCACCGATGTCCAGGCCCGAGCCGTGCCTCTGGCCTTGAAGGGCCACGATCTCCTCGCAGCTGCCAAGACTGGGAGCGGCAAGACCCTCGCCTTCCTCGTACCCATCCTCGAAAAGCTTTATCACGCCCGATGGACCCCGCGCGATGGCCTCGGCGCCCTGATCATGTCGCCCACGCGCGAGCTGGCCGTGCAAATCTTCGATGTGCTGCGCAAGATTGGCCGCTACCATGACTTCTCTGCCGGCCTGGTCATCGGCGGCAACAACCTGAAGGAGGAGGCCGACCGCATAGATCGTATGAACATCCTCGTGTGTACGCCGGGTCGCATGCTGCAACACTTGGACCAGAGATTCGGATTCAACGTCGACGACTTGCAAATCCTAGTTCTGGACGAGGCCGACCGCATCATGGATATGGGTTTCCAGCATGCCGTCGATGCGCTGATCGAGCACCTGCCCAAGGAGAGGCAGACACTGCTGTTCAGCGCCACCCAGAGCAAGAAGATATCCGATCTCGCCCGACTCAGCCTGAAGGAACCGGAATACGTATCAGTCCACGAGGCCGCCGACACAGCGACACCGAGCGCCCTGCAACAGCACTACGTCGTCACACCCCTCCATGAAAAGCTAGACACATTATATGGGTTCATAAAGGCAAGCCTGAAGACCAAGATCGTAGTCTTCTTGTCGTCCGGAAAGCAGGTTCGATTCGTGTACGAAACCCTCCGACAATTACAACCAGGTATACCTTTGCTTCACTTGCATGGTCGACAAAAGCAGGAGGCAAGGTTACGGATCACAAAGCAGTTCACATCGGCGAGGCATTCCTGCTTGTTTGCTACGGACGTTGTAGCCCGAGGTGTTGATTTTCCTGCGGTTGACTGGGTCATCCAGGTCGACTGTCCTGAAGATGCGGACACCTACATCCACCGAGTGGGACGGACAGCGAGATACCAAAGCAAGGGTCGTGCTGTTCTGTTCCTGGACCCCAGCGAAGAAGAGGGCATGCTGAAGAGGCTGAAGCACAAGAAGATTCCGATAGAGAGGATCAACATCAAGGACAGCATGAAGAAGAGCATCAGGAATCAGGTGCAAAGCATGTGCTTTAAGCAGCCCAACATCAAGTATCTGGCGCAGAAGGCCTTCGTTACTTATGTGCGGTCTGTCCACGTACAAAAGGATAAGGAGATTTTCGACTTGGAAAAGCTGGATTTGGACGCATACGCTGCGAGCCTAGGATTACCGGGAACACCAAACATCAGGTTCCGCCCGGGAGAGGACATGAAGAAGTTGAAGAACGCGCCTAGAATGGCCCTGAGCGATTCAGAAGACTCTTCAGAGGACGAAGGTGCCAAGCCCAAGAATAAAGAGGAAGTGAAGACCAAGGTGCAGAAGATGTTTGAACGAACAAACCAGGATGTTCTATCTAGCCATTACCGCAAGATGGTCGGCCAGGAAGGCGAGGATGATGAAGATGAAGACAACTTCATGGTTGCCAAGCGGGTCCTGAACGACGACGATCTCGACAAGGCAGCGCAAAATGGCGATAAGAGCCAGATCAAGGTCGTTGACTTTGGAGGAGACCAGCAACTCGTCATCGATTCGAAACGGCGTGAGAAGCTGCTCAAGTCCAAGAAGAAACTCCTCAAGTTCAAGGGCCACGGTCAGAAGCTTGTCTTTGATGACGACGGCAACGCCCACCCCATTTACGAGCTCGTTGACGAGGAGGAATTCAAGCAACAAGGCCCCGTGGACGAGCTCAGGCGGCAGTTCGTCGACCTGGAGACGGAGAAGGTCCAGGAGGCAGACGTCGAGGACAAGGAACACGCCAAGGCGAGGAGAAAGGAGAAGAGGGAGAGAAGGAAGGAGATCGAGAGGATGGAACGTGGCGAGGGTCCCGGGCCGGCTGCACCTGTTGCGCAGCTCGAGGGCCTGGAGGATGGCGAGGACCCACTCGCGCTGTTGCGGTCATTACCTACTGGGGATGACGCTGGTGACAGTGAGAGCGAGGCTGAGGAGCGAAGACCGGCGAAGAAGCAGAAGAAGTGGTTCCAGAACGACTCGGACGTCGAGGACGAGGAGACCACGAAGAAGAAGGACAAGAAAGCCAAGAAGGACAAGAAGAAGAGGGTCATCGAGATGGCTGAGGAGCCCGACACTCTCGAGGACCTGGAGGCTCTCGCTGCAGGACTGTTGGAGTAAAGACAAAATACTTGATACCCTAGTCGCAATCATTGACCCATTACCATGGGACTGCTGCTCCAGACCATGTCCTTTATCCCACGAGAGATTGTTGTCCTACAGAAGTTACCCCTTGAAACGTTATTCCAGTTGAGGCTGTTCCACGGGACGTTATTATATGGAAGATTATTACATGAGATTATCATGTTTAGGGTTATTACGCGGAAGGTTGTCATATAGGAGGCGATTGTAAAGATACATCATTTCCCACGGATAATCACTTTGTAAGGGGCTATTCTGTCCCGAATGAGGCGGTTTCAAGAAGACGTCTTATAGAAGGTCTATCCTATGAAACCAAAGACATACTGAGATGTCCGGGACCCATGCAATCCATTTCTTCCCCCTTCTTCTTTCAGCGCGTTGGTAAGACTACACAATGCGGTCACTCCATGTCACACATATCTCCCCGCCTACAGCTTTCCCGCCTTCTTCAGGCCCCTCTCGCCGTCGACAAGCACGCACCACCCCTCGCTGCCCACGGTGCCGCCGCCGAAGCCGGCCACGACGGCCTTGAACCCACCAGCGGCGGCTTCGTCGCCCTCGCCGTCCCGCGCAAACTTCAGGACCTCATCGTCAAAGGTGCCGGGCTGCAGGAACACGGCCGGGACTGGGTTCATGGGCGATGTCTTGTCAGCCACTGTGTCGGAAACGCGAAATCGTTTGGAATGGGAGGCACGCTTACTTCCTAGCTTCTTGGCCTCTTCGAGCACCTTCAGGGTGACTGGCGGGGGTGTGATGATGGACACGGAGGTCTCCTTGGGGTCGGGCAGGGCCGAGAGGTCCTTGACGGTTGGGATCTCGGAGGGCTTGCCCCCTGCGTCCGGGAGGGAGGGCACGGCGATTGTGGCGGCGGCTGGGTTGATTGGGATGGCCTGGATGTCGTGGTGGAGGTACCAGGCGAAGACTTTGGTGTGTTGTTAGTTAGATGTCACTCGAACGTGAATTTTCTGGCTTGACTCCGTGAGGTCCGAAGTCACAAGCTTGAGCCGGCCTGCGTTTGTCTTCACTCGGGCTTCTCCTAAGCGTCGTTGGTTCTGTCCAGCTAACTTACTCTTATGACCGAACTTGGCAGTATTTGAACTTGCGCCGACGACGGCGAAGTTTTTGGACGAGAAGAACGTCTTGAGGGATGCTTCGGTGCTCATTGTGGTGGTGAGATGAGAGGCCCAAGATGTGGGATATGGGAATGAGCGAGCAGTTTTGGTGAGCCTGGGCAGGGAGGACGATGTGAAGGAGATACAGTTCAGGGAGTGAGGCAGGAGAAGGCAGCGGAAAGTGCCTGGAATATAAGTAAACATGAACAAATGTATTGCCCTAATTTGTAATTGTGAAGCCGTCGTTGTATTCCAAATAATGCTACTGCAGCTGGGCAAGAAAGCGTCTCTTTCCCCACGTCCAAGACCCGCGGGTGCTAACGTATTCCAGGGTCCCTCTCACGTTATCGGCATCTATCTCCAGGGCGATGTACATTCGCGTCACAAGGTTTCAATGGGCGTGATTCTTTGTGCATCCCGCGGTCTTGGGTGCTGCCTATCTGGGTAGGTGTTTTGGAGAGCTACAACTTGCACCTTGTACCTGCGGGTCCATCTGCCCAGATGGGTCGAGTCGCGGAGGTTGGGACGGATTCAGACGAACTCGCAGGATTTGTGCGTAAACGGA
Organism: Diaporthe velutina; assembly: GCA_038088505.1. Taxonomy (NCBI): domain Eukaryota; kingdom Fungi; phylum Ascomycota; class Sordariomycetes; order Diaporthales; family Diaporthaceae; genus Diaporthe; species Diaporthe velutina. The sequence continues at coordinate 174,361 of JBBWSJ010000075.1, read as the reverse complement.
CAGCCGGGCAATGGGACGGCGGCTTCCGGGACAACATTCTTTACGAATTGAAGACATGTGAGTGCCACATCAAGCCTTTCGACACATTAGGCGGTCTGTAGAAATGATAGAGGAGTTGAGCCGCATGCTCTTTGGGAGAGAAGATCGGTATGGTGTCTCTTTCCACTTGTGGATTTGTTTGTACGCAGGAACATGCAGACTAATCTTGTTGCATGGATGTGAAGAAACAACATTATAGCCGTGGATCATATAACATGGCGGAACAAGCACCAAACAAACTCTTATTAGCCTGCTGGACTGGATGCGACATCGTTAAACATGTAGAAAGCAATTGACAGGCCGTGGACGTGCCAAGGTAGAAAGTCTGTAGTAGGCAATGACGATGTGTGTCGTTTCGTTACCCCTTCACGACCCCCGTCCGTTGCCCCGTCAGTTTCAGCCCCACACATTCTCGCTTTGCTCCTTGGTGACTCCTCTGGAGGCTGGCTCTGGCTCTGGCGGCTCGCGTCGCCCTGCTCACTCGCATGAACAGCACAGACCACGAAGGGGCCCATAAACAGGTCCATGTCCAGGGAGAACAACGCAGGACGGAGACCGCTCTTCCATTTTATTTATAAAGCACAGCTGGATCCCAACTTCAACTCCAGAAAGCACCATCGCCAACCTCGTTACCGACCCTCTCCCGCAAATCTCCACAATCTCTCGCTGACCCCTACGACCCACAATGGTGAGTTGCGTGACCGTCAACAAGACATGGCATTCCCAAACGAGCAGCAAGTGCGGCTATTGGATGATGAGGGCTGGAGGCTGGCAGAGGTAAACAAATGGGTGACCTGCAGGCACGGATGCATTTGCCCTCGCAGGTTCCAGTTTAGCGTTGGTTCGCTCGTGTTGCTGGTTGCTGGTCGCCGGCGCCCAGCCCGACCCAAGGTTGGAGCTGTGCGACACCGTCGTTACCTGTTTTGCTAGCTGGGTGCGGGCGGGCAGGCTGGTACCTGGCTGGCCCGAGGAAAGCGCTTGACTCCGACTCCAACCCGTTGCCGTGTTGCCTGTGTTGTCTCCCAGCCAAGCTGCAGCCCGGCCGACGGGTGATCCCATCTCCAAATTTCCCAGTCCAGCCACCGCAGATACCTGCAGCACCCTTTGCACCGCCCTTCTTTGTCAACACGCTATCACGGCATCGCTGCACAACCCGCGTTGATCGTCTGCATCCGTCACCAATTCCTATCATTCCCATCTGCTGCTTCCCCCTGCTCTGATCCGAATCGCAAACGCCGCAACCATGTCTTCTAACCAGTACGATGCCCAGGCTTCAACCAACTACAAGGAGGCTTTCTCGCTGTTTGACAAGCGCGGCAACGGCCGTGTCACTCTCGACAATCTCGGCGACCTCCTGCGCGCTTGTGGCCAAAATCCTACCATGACCGAGATCAGGGACCTGGAGAAGAGCGTCGGCGGCGACTGTGAGTCTTAACTCCTCCCCCAGCCACCTTTGTTTCCATGGATGTTTTTGCGCGCAACTACAACATGCCACTTCACGCGATCGACCCGCGACCCCGAGCACCACGCCATACAAGTTTATGCGATGGAGGAACCACGAAGCTAATTCATGCCTGACAATGCACAGTCGACTTCGAGACTTTCCAGCGCGTGCTGAACCGCCCCGGCGGTTTCCGTGACCCGGGCGAGCCTGACGAGTATTGCCGCGGCTTCCAGGTTTTCGACAAGGACATGACGGGCTTCATCGGTGTCGGACAGCTCAAGTACATCCTGACCAACCTGGGCGAGAAAATGACGGACGAGGAGGTGGACGAGCTGCTCAAGGCCGTCGACACCAGCTCAGGACAGGTCAACTACACAGGTACGTGCTACCTTTCCTTTTTCCTCCAGCACATACGCGTGCCGGGTATGACGTGATTGCTGACATGCGGTTCCCGCAGATCTCGTCCGGACGATTCTTGCGAACTAGACGGGAGACAACGAACGATACCAAGGCGAGACGCCGCGGAAACGTGCGCGAAAGTGCTGATCACGCTGTACGGCGAAAGGGGAGGACATGGCATAGGAGGATATATTGCATGGATTTTGTCAGGGACTGGCCGGCGTTTACTGCTTTTGTTGCTGACGAGTGACGAGATATGCCTTGAGAGCAAATCAAACAAACGCTGGGTGTCCTGAATCGACTATGGCCAGGACTGCCTCGAGAATAGGTACAATCAATCAGACATATGGAAATATGGAGCCTCTTTTGCTCGTCAACACCCAACTCTGCCCTCTATCTCATTCGACTATACGCGCAATGAACGCGTCTCGGGCGTAGCACCCGACAGTTCCAGCTGCGATGGACAGATTCATGGGCACGCTGCCCCTCAGGAAAGTAAGTTGGACTTTGAACATTGTTGGACTCCATCGGTGATGATGTAAACTGGGGATGCCAAGAGAGGGAGTAGACTATGCAGCCTCACTTTACTCACTCGAAGACAAGTTGGTCCTTTTATCACCACTTTACTCTGGCTAATTGATCATTTTGTCTATCTGTGCTGCCTGTCTCCCAGCCTGCTGCCAGTACGTTTCTGTGGAACGGGCTGTTACCTCCCAAGCCTCAAAAAACGAAGGCTAAAACAAGTGCGCCTGCAGCGCGACTGTTGAGGCTGCTCTCACCGCACCCAGGCTCCCAGGCTCTGTGGAAACGCAGCACCCTGCAAGGCCCACATACAGCCGGCAGGGACCCCCTGATCAGCTGTAAGCACCCCGCAGTGTCCCGCAGTCACAGCTTCCCCATCCTTCGAGCTGCACGGCACAAGCCTCGTGCCATTCCCTCCCTCACTGTGCAGGAACATCCTCCGACCTCCAACGTGGCGTCCCATTTTCCAAAACGAACCCTGAAGCCGAGGGGTAATAAGCCGCGGAAGCCTGCAGTCCTCTTTGCCTTGTCCCTCCTCGTCCTCGCTGTCTCTATCACTCTGGCTATCTCACGAGCCGTTCCGCGCATCTCGCTGCTCGGAACCTTCTCCCACCTGAAAGCTGGCCGTTTAGTCCAGATTCCCTTCGTTGCGACTACTTCGTTCTCGACATATAGGCCCTTGGTTTCCCATCCTCCCTACGCCATGGCTAAGTTCAAGACGCCCCCGCAGGCCCCGCCCACCTTCATTGGCACCAAAGAGAACATCGTCTCGGACACCAAGGCGTTATGCGAGAAGACACGCAGCCTCTTGGACGACCTCGTGGCCAAGGTCCCTGCAGACGACTCCTCCAAGACCACATTCCAGAACGTCTTGCAGCCCCAGATCTATGACGAGAACGACTCTGCTTTGACGGCTCGCATCCTGGGGTTCTACCAATATGTCTCGAGCAACTCGGAGCTGCGGGATGCCTCTACGGAAGCTGAGAGCATCATGGACGAGTTCGCCATCGAGATGGCCACCAGGGAGGATGTCTTCAAGATTGTGGACGCGGTCTATCAGAAGAGGGACAGCCTTGGTCTAGACACCGAGGACAAGAAATTCCTAGAGAAGGAGAGGAAGAACTACATCTCGAACGGATTGGGGCTTCCCGCCGGGCCACAAAGGGAGCGCTTCAAGGAGATCAAGAAGAGGCTCAGCCAGATCCAGATCGAGTTCACGAAAGCTTTGAACGAGGAGAATGGCGCGATCTACTTCACCCCTCAGGAACTTGACGGCGTTCCGACTGACCTCACCGAGAGTTGGGAGAAGGGAACAGGAGAGAACGAGGGCAAGCTCCGTGTCTCCTTCAAATACCCCGATCTATTCCCAACTTTGAAGTTTGCCAAGAACCCCGAGACCCGCCAGAAACTCTTCATTGCGAACGAGAACAAGTGCAATAAGAACATGCCCCTGTTCAAGGAGGCCATAACTCTTCGTGATGAGGCTGCGCGTATGCTCGGATTCCCAGATCATGCCTCGTTCAGGATCGAGGACAAGATGGCAAAGACCACGAAGACCGTCAATGATTTCCTGGGAGACCTGCGTGTCAAGCTTGCACCTGGTGGCAAGAAGGAGACGGAGCATCTCAAGGCTATCAAGAAGGCTGATGTCGAGTCCCGCGGAGAAAAGTTCGACGGAAGCTACTACTTGTGGGATCACCGCTTCTACGACCGTTTGATGATCGAGCAGGAGTATTCTATCGACGAGAACAAGATCTCCGAGTACTTTCCTCTTTCGAAGACGGTGGCTGGCATGTTGACCATATTCGAGAAGATATTTGGCTTTGTCTTTGTCGAACTTTCCCCTGAAGACAAGGCTGCGATCAGCCCAACCGGAAAGGCAGAGGATATCTCCTGGCACGAGGATGTGATCGTGTTTTCAGTGTGGGATGATGAAGGTGAAGGTGGCGAATTTGTTGGGTACCTGTACCTTGACCTTCACCCACGAACTGGGAAATACTCTCATGCGGCCAACTTTAACCTGTCCCCTGGTTTCTTACAAGCCGACGGTAAACGACGTTACCCTGCGACTGCATTGGTTTGCAACTTCAGCAAGCCAACGCCCAAGAAACCTAGTCTGCTCAAGCACGACGAGGTGGTGACACTCTTCCACGAGCTAGGGCACGGCATCCACGATTTGGCCGGCCGCACAAAGACTTCAAGGTTCCATGGAACCTCGACAGTAAGAGATTTCGTCGAGGCCCCTTCGCAGATGCTCGAGAACTGGTGCTGGACCCCTAGCCAGATCAAGGAACTGTCGAGCCACTATGAGACGGGAAAGCAGATCCCAGACGAGCTCGTCGAAAAGCTTGTTTCGACGAAGCATGTGAACGGTGCGCTCTTCAACTTACGCCAGTTGCATTTTGGTATCTTTGACATGACTGTCCACACGCCCAAGAGTCATGAGGAGGTGGAAAAGCTGGATGCCAGCGCCGTCTACAATGATCTCCGGGCTGAAATTGCTGGCCTGCAAGGCCCGGAGTCTCTAGGCCAGGGAAGGTGAGTTATTTCCGGCGTGAGAAGTCCTGGATACCGAGATACTGACTTTCTGAATAGCAACTGGGGCAACGGACCAGCAACATTCGGTCATCTCATTGGGGGCTACGATGCTGGCTACTACGGCTACCTGTCTTCCCAGGTCTATTCCACTGACATGTTCTACACCGCATTCAAGGCGGATCCCTTGAACGGAAAGGAGGGACGAAGATACAGGCACACTGTACTCGAGAGGGGTGGCAGCCAGGAAGAGATGGTCACTCTGGAACAGTTTCTGGGCCGAAAGCCTGAAAATGACGCCTTCTACAAGGACCTTGGCCTTTCCAGCTGACTTGAGCAGGCCACGACTAGCCGTCTGTGACAGCCTCTTGTTGTCGATGGCCGCTGCATGGCGTCAGCTCTGGATAATAGGTCGTACCCCAATCTAGTCACAATATAAGTGGAGACCCCGAAAGCTTGCGTACCCAAACTGTCGTCTAGGTGAACAACAATTGTATGCTGTGGCTTTGTCGTGCATAGGCCATCTGGACGGTTCTATAGGGGCGCGGTTCAACATCCGATGAGTCAAATTCCCGTGGGAACCCTCCGATCGTGAAGGTCTTCTAGGATAGCCTCCTCTGAGGTGGCCTCCTATGGGACACTCTCCTGTGGGACGCTCTGTGGGACACTGTCTTCTGGGACACCCTCCGTGGCACACCCTCCTCTGATATACCCTCCTTGAGGATAACCTCCTCTGGCAGTACCTTCTTTGGGATTGTCTGCCTCCTGATGCCGGATCCATGTGCCATGGACAGACGAGTCGGGGTTTTGCACCGATGAAAATAGATATTGTACGTACAGGTATTTGAATTTCAGCGTCAGTGAGAGGCCGGCATCTGATGTGCACCATGTGGGGTTCCAGCAGTTGAGCGGATTGACTACTAGACCATAGTGGGGCTCCACGTTTGTTTACTTTGGGAGCTACAGGCCAATGACGCGTCGGGATTTCTGCCCAGGGTTGTTTGCTTTGCCTCACCCTTACCTCTAAAGCTCCATACCCTGCGACGCGACTTCTTGCCATCAGCCCGTCCCGTGTCTTGCAACCACGATTGAGGCTTGTCTTCGCTGCGCCTTCTCACATTTCCAAAATCTTAATTCGTCCAAACCTCATTATACCGCGACTTCGTACAGCATTCTTGCGCCTTTCAAATTGCTACCTCGACTGTCCCGGCTGCACGCATGACACGCGCCGAAGAAGCCATAATACAACAACCCCAAGCATCGTGAAGCCGACCAGGCTGCAACCGCCCTCACGATGTCCACCGACGACATTGATGAGTACTTCATCTACGAGAATCGCCTCGCGTCGTTCCATGGCCCACAGCGAGTCACGAAGCGGAGGGCATCGACCGCAGCCACATCCCGCGCCCCAAAGACGCTGTCATGGCCACACAAGTCTATCAAACCTGCTGAAGTGCGTATCACCCCGGGTTCTTGACCTCAAAAACGCGTCCTAACTCGTGTCTATCGCTTGCAGATGGCCAAGGCTGGCTTCATCTTCCAACCTTACCCCAACAACCCCGATAACGTCGTCTGTTTCCTCTGTGACAAGGCCCTCGACGGCTGGGAAGAGGATGACCACCCCCTCGAGGAACACCTGAAACACTCGCCCGAATGTGGCTGGGCCATCACCGCAGCGGTTGAGGCCGAGCTGGGCGATTACGCGCGTGAGGACCCCAGAGACGCGCTCATGTCCGAGGCCCGGAAGGCCACCTTCGCTGGACGGTGGCCTCACGAGAACAGAAAGGGCTGGACCTGCAAGACGAAGCAGGTAAGAAGTGGAATTCACATCCTGTCCCATGGAAGATAAGCTGATGCGTTGAACAGCTCGTTGAGGCTGGCTGGAAATACACGCCAACCCTGGACTCAGATGACCACGCTACTTGCACATACTGCCACTTGGGGCTTGACGGATGGGAGAAAAGCGATAAGCCTTGGTATGAATATGAGCCAACCCCTGGGACGCATCTGATATACTGACCCGCCTCAGGGATGAGCATTATAGTCGGGCCCCAAATTGTCCCTTCTTTGCCTTGATCAGCTCGAAGCCGGCCCCTAAGAAGACAGGACGATCAAAAGCTGCTAGGAGCTCCAAGGCGTCTCGGCTTTCACTACAGTCTGTCGCCACAGCGGCTTCTGACTTGACATCACTCGCCGATGTCACTGCAGATGTCGACGACAGCGTTCTCACAACTGCGTCCACCATGACGACGGCTTCTAAGGCATCCAAGAAGACCACGAAGGGGAAGAAGGCGGCAACCACAACACGGGCTAGAAAGACCCGTGCGAAGAAGGACGAGGCTGTTGAAGTGCCGGAAGATGGTCCGGAGGAAGAGGCGGCACCGGTCCCTGCATCACCTCCGAAGCCTGCAAGAGGACGCAAGAGATCGAGCGAGGAGGTGGAAGATGCAGTGGTGACCAATGCCGAGGCACCTGCTCCGAAGAAACGCGCCACTAAGACGCGCAAGGCCCGCGGTAGCAACGCGACCGAGGCGTCCTCGGTCGATACAGATATGCTTGATGTGCTAGAGCCATCCAAGAAGCCAGGAACCAAGAAGACGAGAACGGCATCCGGCACGCGGAAAGCATCTGGAACTCGAACCGCCAGAGAACTATCGACTGCCTCAGCGGACTCTGCTGCGCCAGCCGCCGTCCCGAATGACGATGAGATCGACAAACAGCTGGAGGCTGACCTGGAGCGGCCACTATCGGATGATGAGGACATCCAAGCCGATCCAGACACAAAGAAGGCGGCGGCTTCTCGTGTGAAGGTGGAAGTCAGGCAAGATTCAAAAGCGGATGAACTTCTTACACACACTGCGACGAATGATTTTGCCATGTTTGATCCCGCTCCAGCCCAGCCAACCGATGCACAGATCAACGCGGAGTTGAAAACCATGGAAGACGAAATGGAGGTTGATCAGAGGCATGAGACGGAAGAAGTGATAGTCCCAAAGAAGGGCCGCAAGGCTGTCACTCGGAAGGCGTCGAAACAAATAGCCGTTGAGAAAACCGTGGAGCCCGTGCTGCCGGTGTCCACGGCGCAGTCGCAGTCGCATATGGATGCAGAGGCAGAAGAGCCAGATGAAATTGCAGAGGCGGACGTCAGCTTCGGGAGCAACGGCACCGTAGTCAGGAAATCAGTGGGTAGGACGTCGCTTGGCAGGAGTTCGCTCGCGAGGAACTCACTCGGCAGTGTGACAAGCACAACGAGCACTAAGACCACAGCGAAACGTGGCCGCCCACCGAAGAAGTCGAAGCTGCCAGAGACCGTGAAAGACGAGTCAACTCCGGTTCCTGCTGTGCCGGACGCCGCCACGACACCCGTCGCGGAGCCGGTGGATATTGAGGCAGCTCCCGCCCCGGTTCAGGTCGAGGCCACGAAGAAGCGAACAAGCACCGGCAAGCGCGGCCGACCTCCGAAGAATCCGAAGCCTGCAGATGTCGTGCCAGAGATGCCGGCTCCAACCCAAGCAGAAGCCGGGTCAAAGTCACAAAATGTTACGACCGAGGTCCACATTGAGTCCGCGACGGTGCAAGAAAACTTTTCTGCAGCAGTTGGCACTCCTCGAGTTGCCCGGAAACCTGTCCCGGCTCCAAAGGACTCGCCTTTCGCGATCCGCAAAGACGAGCCCTCTGCCTCGACTTATACTACCAACGTCCTTGCCGTGCCTCCTAAAACACCACGCCACCATGCCTCTCCCGCACAGTCGGCTAAGCAAGCCACCATCTCGCCATCTCCCTCCCCTCAAGCGTCAGACGCTGAGAACCGCCCTCCCTCCTCGAAGCCTAACACTGCCAGCAGCAGGGGCAAGCGTATACCTCATGTCCCTCTTCCCGCTGCAGCCACGCCCACGCGTCAGATGTCCCCTTCGAAACACCTCTCGCCCTCGAAACAAAATGTCATTGGCAGTCTGCAGAGCGCAGAGCCCTGGACTGCGGTTGATCTGGACGCCGTCTTTGGGGGGCTCCACAACGACCAGGAAGACACAAGTGGCGCAGCCGACCGTTTCTTTGCCAAGGGTGGTGAGCTGACGGAGCAAGAGCGCAACATGACCGTCGAGGAGTGGATCTACTACAATGCCGGCCAAGCTGAGCAGAAGCTCAAATTTGAGTGTGAAAGTATGGTGATGGCGTTCGAGAAAGAAGGAACCAGGGCTATGAGGGCCCTTGAAGGCCTGGTCGTTGCTGAATAATGGACGAAGTCAGGCTTGTCAGAAATATCCGTTGGCATATTGTGTTGGATGACTCTTTGGGCTTACCGCACCCCATATTCGAATGTGGGGCTGAGGTAATTATTGTGTCGTTATGGCTGGTTTGACAAACCACGAGAGGGCAAAGAAGATACCCCCGGGACTTTTCTGGGTGGATGTGATACGGAATTGACTGATCTCTTCCGGGTTTGCCGTTAGGCAGCGAAGGTTAAGGTGATCGTCGGATTCGGACTTCGGCGATGCGGCTTGAGCTTTTTTGCGCGTAGCAATACGCACTGAAGGTGCTCGCCGCTGCTACCCAAGCGTCAACTGGCCTGGCATCTCTCTCCCGTTCTTCCTCAGACTGCTTGTATGGATTTGAAGCGTTGCATGGCACAGGCGTTGGTTGTTTGACATATATATTATTTCTCGTTGCTATTCTTACTTGAGGCACATATTCGGACTTTGCTGCTGACCGATGGAGGATGCTAGAATTCGATACATTCAGTCCACTTTTCTTCAACTTTCGAGGTGACTCGGTTATGCTCTGTGTCCCAGACCCGAATTCTCTACCGATCCGGTCTCAGTGAGCCAAGAGGCTTGTTGATGTAAGCATACGCTTGCCACTGGCTTACACGGAGCGTATCGAGTCTCTCCTGCCTGCAGATTGTGACATCTATCCGGGAGGCTTGCCGACAGTAGCAAATGATCAAGACTGCATGCTCAAGCAGCACGACTTACCCTAGTGGAGGTGGAGTGTGCATGCGAAAGTCGGTTGGCAATGTAGACTAACTCTGTACAGAAGCAGTGTATGCGCGGGGACAACGCCGAAAATGCAACAGTACTACTAAGCGTCCCGAGATTTGCGTCCACGAGAATACGTCCACGAGAATACGTCCACGAGAATACAATGGTCAAGTGACCTGTAGATGTCGTCAGGCGTTCCGATTCTCGGGCTGCCAGAATAAGTATTCATAGCCTGGTCCTACAGAGTCTTCCTATTTCGAGCCGAATGCCCTCCACGACACTGGTTATACATCCTACAGCACTGAAGATGATCTTGATGTTGTGCCTGCTCCTCGCGGTGTCAGTGACAAGGTGCCATGCCCACTCACCCAAAATAGCTGCCATTATCGACAGGGCTCATCGAGGTGCGGGTTCCGGGAATAGGCTCCCCTGGTGCAGTATGTTGACTTGCATCTAGATGGGATTGACTTGTCATCCCTTCCTTTTGCCGAAGCAGCCTTCCGGTCCATTGAAAACATCAGCCGGGCAAATGTCCCTGAGCTAGACTTTACCAATGCGACAAGAGTCGATACCCACGGTAAGAGCCTGGGCCACCGCTGGACATCCTCCTCAAACTTACCGTACCTTTACCGGCTGACAGCAAACCAGTACATGCGATACCAGACTTTTATTGCTCTCTTGTCCCTGACACAGGCGGCAGGCCGACTCCGACTTGGGATGTAGCCACACATTTACAATTTATGGCCAATCACAGCATTTCGCATGCAGTCCTGTCCATTTCGACACCGGCTAGCAATGTGTTCCTGGGGAATCAAACTTTGTCCGTTGGACTTTCAAGGCTGTTGAATGAATGGTTGGCAGAAGTGAGCACTGACCTTCTATTTGACGCATAAGTGTCTATCAAAGACCGCTGACACGAGATTGAAATGCCACAGCTCGTACAGAGTTTCCCAGGGCGGTTCTCATTCTTTGCTGTCGCACCGTTGCCATATGTCAGCGCAGCGTAAGCCGTCCCCGCGTGCTGTTTCCAGCATAATGAGATCATCACCTCTGAAGTCACGGTGTAGAATCACCGAAGTCAACTATGCTCTGGAAGAGCTTCGTGCCAATGGTATTGGCCTCCTGACGAACCATGAGGGGCTTTACCTGGGCCATCCAGACCTCCGCCCGTTCTTCGCCTCTCTCAATTTGACCTCAAATCGGTCGCCATCCATATTTGTACATCCAACGGCGTCATTTCTTAGGATCAACGGCAGGTGAGTCCTTTGGCGTCTTACTGAGACCTATTCAGGTGCGCTGGTTGGCCGTCCTGCTCAACTCGACGCTTGAATGCAAACAATCAGTGCTGCATTGATGAATTTCATCCAAGGGCAGGAATACTTTTGAATAGTTTGATAGCTGAGTGTTTATCCTTAAAAGCTTAATCGACGCGAACCCGAGTAAGTGATGTTGAACCTCCGCCGTAAGTTTCGTTACATGCGGAAAAACCCCTGATTCTAATAGAGAAGCAGCTCTTTATCCTACAGGTCTTGTGGAATATTACTTCGACACGGCTCGTACCATGCTAGACTTGACGCTGTCTCAAAGTTTTGTGAATTTCACAAACATCCGGTGGATATTCTCACACTGCGGAGGGGCATTTCCTTCCATTGAGGACCGGGCACTGAAGCTCCAGCCGGCCATTGAGGTGCCTGCTAAGGCTGTCTATGGATCAAGGTACGAGAGCTTTCTTTTCTGGACTATTGGAGCCTACTTGGTTGTCGAGGAGCGCCGCAAGAGCTGCTGATTTATTTCACTGATTTGGCGACCTAGAGTCTGGTACGACAGCGCAGGCCCGACCTACTTCGCCCAGGTCAAAGGGCTCTTAGCATATGGAGTGCCGACGTCGCAGCTGGTCTTTGGATCGGTAAGTCATAGTTTGGTTTGTGCTGTTTTCAGGATCCTAATACTGTAACTTGATAGGACTATCCGTATGCACCCGGAACTTACGATCCTGGTATCGGTGCGATTCAGGAGGCGGACTTTTTGTCATATCAAGAGAAGCAAGCAATCTTCTCGAGTAATTATGAGGCAGCCCTGGGGTGAATTCCTTTCGATACATATACACAGTCTGCAGACATGTGACAGGCTTCCGCAGGAGAACTGTTTTCTTAGAGGCATTTGAGTCTTGAAACTATCTCTTCAAGGGAGCGACTCGTTTGGTCAGGCAAGTAGAACACAGACTTCGTGTACCCAAAGTTTCCGTATGTGCCCTTTCCACATGTGTTTCCCCTGTAAATTCTCCAAAGCTTTTCCGCTACCTGAGCGGATCACGAATGTTCCCAATTTTGGAGAGTTGAAGAAGTCAGTAGTGTGACCTTGTCAAGTGTGCCTGTTGTGAAACCCATTGGCAGTGCGTTTTAGCCGCTCGATGGTGAGGGGCTTGGGGTGGGGAATGTAAGTGACGACCAGAACAACAGTGAATATTATGCACATGAGGGGAAGAGGCCAGGGAGTCTCGGCCAACTTGTTTGTCTTGCCCGTGGCGAGCAGCGTGACAAGACACAAGCCGACGCCCATGAGTCCTATTACAACTGAGCGCAGGATGTTGAACACCGTCCATCCCTGCCTCTTCGAAACACCGTGGAGAATGGTGAGCAAGATGAGCATTACGCCGGCTGATAGAAAGGCGTACACGAACTAACTTTCGTCAGCATGTTTGTCAGGGGGTAACACATCGTATATGTGGGACCGCTTACCACAAGGTTGAACTTCTTCGCGATATAGCTGGCAACGGGCATGGCGGATAATCGATCACGCTTGATGTTGCTCATTCCAAAATTGCTCAGCACTGAGTTCATAACAGAACACAAGAGGTCCTCCCTGTCAATGAGCCAATGTTCCGTAATTGTTGAATTCGTGCCGGAGAAGCCAACCCTGCTAGTAGGCGAGCCTCCGTTTCTCAATATTTGCTCCCACAGCTCATCCGGGAGCTGTGAGATATCATTCAGCCTCGACATGACCTTGGACAGGATCTCTGCCTGGTTTTTGGTGGCTGGGAATGCCTCAAGGTAGCCTGTGACAGTAGAGTTCAGACGAGTGGCGACATCGACACTGGTAGGTATGTCAGGCAAGAAGGACCGCACAACGGCGTATATGGCGTCAGTGACCTGGCTATTAATTTCTAGGAGCTTCCAGTTGATTATGAACTTGTTTACCGCGACCATGACAATGAGCAGAGAAAAGTGGAATGGCGCGTGAAGCATCGCCCAAAGAAGCTGTCGGCGGCAGGCCATATGGTTGGGATGCATCCAGTCGAAATAAATCTGAAAGATCAAGTAGATGGCCACGAAGCCTGACACGAAGACAGTCCACATGGCTGCGGCTGAAGTTGTTCGCCCGTCAGTTAAGAAATTCAGAGCAGCAAAGGGCGTGAGGACTCACTCCATTCGTGCCATCCTAAAGTAGCTTCGATCGTGGAAACGTTCTTGGCAAGCTTGATAATTCCTTCAACACAAACTTAGCTTTGGCTTGAGAATCTCGGATAGTATCACTCTCCCAATATCGAGACTGACCTTCGCCGAGGATGATGAGCGTAAGAAGATTAAGCCTCTCCGCCAAATGTGATCCCTCAAAGCTGACAACCTTGTATTGTCGAACCAGAGAGACTGCCAGGTTGCCCACAATCTCTAGCATAGAGACGACGAATAGCATGTCATGAGCCGCCGGTTGGTTCGCAGAGCTAGTAGCGCCTAGCACTGCGGCATAGCAGATGGCTGCAGCAAGAGGAATAGATACTGTGATGAACATCGGTACCCATGCTTTTCTGTAATGCCTTAAATGCCAGAAGATGATGGCGTTCTGTGCGAACAGAACAAGTCGAGATAGCATCAGTGTCGCGGCTAAGAGCTCATTAGTTTGATGGAGGACGACTCGGTCTCGCCTGTGGGAGAATTTACCCAAAGTCATAGAAACACCTGTCATCTTGTGCAAAGCGTTGAAGAACGGAGCAACCTCAGTAAAGGATATCATGACCGCAAGGTGAAGGGCCAAGACAATACGTTCTGTAGTCACGAGGTCCCCGTTAGCAGAAATGTACTGGGCTGATAACCGGAAACTCTTACTTACCTGTCCAACTGTCCGCAAGGAATCTCACATCATAAATAACCACGAGAAACCAAGTAGTCCAAAGAAGACTAGGAGCACTGTCAGATCACGGCCGTTTGAGATGGGCAGGTCCTTTCTCTACACTTACAATTCAAATTCAATGTATGATGCCAAATCTTTTAACTCAATTACTTCATGGGTCTGTAGTCTCAGTTAGAACAGGTTCATTCAATCTGCTCGTGACGCAGTAGGCTTGCATTTCCTGGGCGCAGCAAGAGAAAGGAAACGTACCGCTGCGAAAATGTTGAGGGTGGCTACGAACCAGAGGTCGAAAAATAGCTCTAACAATGTCGCACTTTCTCTCTGCAATAGTTTGTTAGCACTTGATTTCTTCCTGGAACATGATTTAGAATTCGGGCTCAAGCACTTCTAAGATGGCATACCTTGACGATCTCCGGCTGCGACTCTAGGTAGATCGACATGTCATCCACTCCCGAGTCCCTGACTGAGTGCATTATGGATCCATGGTCTTCTTTTGAGTCTCCATGAGCCTCGGTAGCACTGCCATGCTCCTCGTCCTTGGATTCGGGCGCATCCAATTTGAGCATCAAGCGCAGCTTGTGTGTATGGTACTGGAATGTCGACATCCGCGGCATGTTACTTCTGGCACCATGACTGGGCCTGCCAGAGTCATCTACTTGGTGATTAGATGCCATGTTGTTGAAGAAGAAAAAAAAACACAATAATCGCTTGGTGAAGTTCGAACCTGGAGAAACGAAGAATGAGGTTTAGAGCAAAGCGGAGCTGGAATTATTCTACATCGACTCTGAATTTGTCCTGTCTGGCGACCCTCTTATGGAAAGCCAAGAAGGCATCGAATATTACTTAATCTTATGTTGTTGTTCACTGCACTCGGGGTTCAGGCACGACTTGCCGACGGCCATGCAAATGCATGTTGAGTCCTCACTGCCGTCGGCGAACACGTCCCTTTCTAAAGATCAATCGCATGTGGCGCGATTCCGCGCATCGCTCTTGGCCTTCCATTTCAGCCCAGTTCGTCATGATGCCTGTGCTATCTTCCCACTTATCATTTGCCAAGCGGCGAGCCGTTGATCTCATCACAATTGCAAGATGCTTGGCAGCCAGCGAGGGCGAGGAGCCTGACCCTGAGCGCAACTACCTGGCGCGGAACAAACCAATTATAGGGGGCTCGAACGGCCGAAGCTCTAGCACGTGGATAATTCCCACGCCCCCAAATGTCTAATAATCCGCTCGGAATAATGTTCAAGAAGTGGTGACTGGGAGTTTGCTAGAGATGAAATCATCTGGGAAGCACCCTCTTGTTCAGTGTATGCAGTGAACGAGGTAAAGTAAAGGTTCCAGAAACCAGTGCAAACGGCACGAGGAACATTGTCGCAGTCGGTGAGGATCATGTTCGTGCCGCGCCGACGAGGCAGTTGCTGGTCAGAGAGCTTCAGAGAATGACGGCCAAATGCATAATGAGGAGGTATTGAGGGTGGGGCCGTCTGGCCACGCGAGGTTTACTCACTCCTGGGAGCTTGTCTTGTCTTGGATCGTCCCAAGTTCTGCACCATATATGCTTTGCCACCTTGTTAATTCTCCGACGTACCGTCCGATGTTGGCGGCCGATGTGGGCGTGAACGGGTAATGCATATCCGGGGCCCTAGCGTGAGGACATAAATACGAGACTGCTGCAAAATTAACATAGTGACGGTAATAGTAGACTGCAATGTAACAGGCTATCTGATATCCATGCTTCTTATGACAGCAGCGAGAGCATCGATATCGTCATGATCATGCATCATGCCTACATAGGTATATAACTAGGTAATTTGCCGTGAAACCAAATAACAGGCAGTTTCGTTCTGATTCCATATGCGTGCTCCTTTAAAGCCGTAGGCGGTCCCTTATACAATAGTAAATGCTCAAAGACCCAGCATTATATAGGTATACGATGCTGATAACAGTAGATCTATGAATACGATTGTGAACCTCGGGAGAACGTACCTAGACAGCCTCGTGGAGCCGCACAGACGAGGCTAGTTGAGACCGGCGGCAGACCGTCGACACAAGTAGCTCATCGCTGGCCTACGCCAGTTCTTTAGAATCAGCTTGAATCGGGCCATCAGTCGCACGGCGAGCGGCGTGATAAAACAAATGACAACCACCCACCTTTCACCTGGGTTTCCAAAAGTTGGGCGTATCGTGACCGCACGAAACGAAACGAAACAAACCGTTGTACGACTCAACTGACCGAGCAGTGCGTATCTGTGACTTCAGTAAGTACAAATATTGTGCGTACACGGACTGAGTCACATATGTGAGGTCAACATTCCGTCAACAGCGCCTGTCCGCGAGCTTAACTTTCTCCGTCATCTTCGCCTCCCCAAAAATAGCATCGTTTGCATTATCACTCCAGAGTTCCGTTTCCCCTGCGAGCACGGTCCACATGACGCCGGTCAGAGATATATGAATATCGTAGATGCCCTGGGCGTGCCGACCTTTCCGTGCCGTTTCAGCAGGCCTTCCTTGGCAAAAACTGACGCCATTGCTATGGGGATAGTCTCAGCTTGTTACGCGTAAATATATAGAAAGAATCTAGACTGTCACTGGCGATAGTCCCATTGGTACACTCAGCATGTTCTCGCGACTGTGCCACACCAAATCGCCACGGCGGCGGCGGCGGGGGAACACGTTGCACCGGGCCAACCTGAGAAGCACATAAGCATTGAGTTCGGGATCGAGATGCTCTATAAGGAGGTCGGGACCCGGCAAAGACGTTGCAACAAATTCGAGCACTCTTTCTCGAGGAATGCCAAGGCGGTGGCGAACGGATCAAGACAGCTGAGCTTCGACGGCTTTGCAAGCTACGTCGTGATGCGCTCGCACGCTGTCACTGCTCTCACCAGCTTGTGCTTCAAATCATATGGCGCTCCCTGCTCGGCTCATCCTCGAGCCAGGCTGACCAGCGTGCTCGTCCCGCCATGTCAACCAAACGGCCCGCAGTGCCTGCGCGATCACCTCCAGAGGCCACAATTCGAGAATTATGTATGCTACTAGAGGAGCGGAGGAGTGAGTATTGGCACTTAGGTGAGAGCAAGTCCCAGGCTTACAGATAAAACTATAGATGAAGCACAATATTTGAGAATTTCGTACCATTTAACATCTCGAACGAGACGAAGCCGACTCCGACTCCGACTACCTTGGAACCCTATGATTTCGCATACCCTAGCATGTCGCATAGCTAAAATCACCTAAACTCACTATATATACTATATAGCCTTTTGATTCTGGGAAATAACTAATAATAAGAATATACATTTTTTACTTGAGACAACCGGGCCTGCGTTGAGGAGGACCGGTTATGGCTTACGCCGCCGACGCTGGACGTGGAATACTTCTGGCCCTCCTTCACCTCCCTACCACTGCCGGCAATGAGGAGCGTGCCGTTGTGAAGGATACTGCGGATGGAATTTTCTGAAATCTTCAAATAAGAGAGCAGCAGAGCTGTACAACATGAGTGTAGACCACAGCGACCACAAGACGTCGGACATATTTTGAGGTCTGTGGATAGTGGGAAAGGTAAGGCTTGGTTGATGTATGACCAGAGAAGCATTGGTACCTGTGGACAACGTTTGATTTGATACTTGCTTCTCTTAAGGACCTTCTGCTATTCGTCGTGATCTTGGAAGAGATATAGAATAAGTTGCGGTTGGATGAACCAAATGGAAGCCTAGCCGTACTGGAACGAAGTCACGCGAACTCCGGAAGTGAAAAATTCTTGCTCGTAGCCAATGCAATTGGCGAGCTTCCCAGAAGGCTAGTACCAATGAGAAGGTACAGGCTGCAGCTCTCAACACAAATGAGCCCAAAGTGCACTTCCTCATCATCGTGGGATCAGGCCTGCATACACGGCCACCGCCTTGCTGACATGGTGTGCGCCACAAGCTAGATCCCCCTCCCCCGTTCAGCCCAATGTACCGAGTTTTGAAGAATGCCACCGAATGAGGCGCGCTTTCGCCCTCTACATTCTGTCTTTTCATCCCGTCTGTTTTCCTCATCAGGTCTCAATCCTTATCGCCATCTTTCTATTAGCACACGTACACACACGACACCTCCCATCTTCACTGCCGCCAAAACAGTGGTCTCAAGACAATGACTTCAAATTTTTCAAATCAAGCGTGTCGTACTTGCCGATCGGAGGACAAGCGAACGTTTGTGTGCGTTCAGTGCAACAACTGGGCGTTCTGTGATGACTGTTGGGCCAAGAGGGATGTCCACGAGGCAGGCGCCGTAGGCTGGGACGGACGGCCGCACGAGAAGTCCGATCCCAATGTTCTCCGCATCTTTCGACACATCCTGGACCCCATCCGCAGCGAAGCCGATGTTGACACAGAACATCAGGCCGATGAGGAGACTGTGTGGTTCGGTGTTGACCGAGACGCACCACACGGCCCGGTCTTTCAGGATTACGACAGATTCGCCAGTCTCGTTAGTGAGGCTCAGACACAGGAGCTGAAAGGGAAATATCCTGCACTTGTCTCTTTCATCGGTCAAACAGGTCAGCACCGTTTTTCATTCTCCACTGGGGGCAACGGCTGTGTCTAACTCAATGCATCTTCCGCTACAGGCGCTGGCAAGAGCACTCTCATCAAAATGCTTATGGACCGAGTGAGCGGTCTTCTGGGCGATTCCGGTGCCAGAATGGCATCTCCCGTGACGTCCTCAATGAATGACTTCTCCCCTACGACGGGGGATGTTCATCTCTATGCAGACCCCGCTTCATATCATACCTCGCGGCCAGTACTCTATGCGGACAGCGAAGGCCTTGACGGAGGCGAGGCACTGCCACGTGGAGTTCGACATCGCACGTCACAATTTGTCAAGCGCAGTCGAAAGCTTCTGAAAAATCGCAAGATCACTAGGAGACTCATTGAATGGGCCGGCGACTCAAAGAAGAAGCGCGAGTACACTGTCATGCAACTTTACCCCAGGCTGTTGTATACATTCTCCGAGGTGGTCGTTTTTGTTTTAAGAAACCCGAGGTATCAAGTCATGAAGCCGCAGTATGTTACATGATGGACTGACACGCCTTAGGACATTCGAGTCGGCTGTGTTAGATAAACTGCTTGAATGGGCGGCGAATTCTATTAGCAAGTCTCTCAATCAGCCAGTTCTTCCCCATGTCATCATCGTCCTAAACGCCACTGAGAATGGCAACGAAGACGAATGGGACACTGCTACAGCCACCCAACGTTTGCTTGACGGCAACAAAGATGCAATCTCGCATGAGCCCATTTGGGAGCATAAAGCGCGGTTCTGGAGGGAAAGAGGTCGCAAAATTGAGACGGTGAAGGACCTGCTGGAATGCTACTACGCATCGATTACAGCTGTCCGCGTCCCCGCCCGAGGCCAATGGATGCTTATGGATGAGCAAGTAGGGAAGTTGTTCACAATCATTAACCAAAAGTGTGAGGCATCGTATCTTGCAAAGAAGGCTATCCATATGCTTCCTACAGCAGAAAAACTGCAGCTCTATTTGCAGGCAGCGTACGACCACTTTTCTAAGGACCTCCACGCACCATTTGACTTCATCAGAGAAGCCCTCAAACACAACACTACTCCTCGAGATTTTGGAGGCAATGTTCTCAACCTTGCTCTTTGTATCCAAAAAACGATCGAGGAGAGGACCAAGGAGAATGCAGTATTCGAGATGCTCGTGTCCATCGTCGCCTCGTGTATACACTTGGACTCCTACCGCCAAGATCTAATGGGTAGGCAACGAACCTTGCTCAATTCATTCCTTTCAAGTTGTCGTTGCCGGCTTCCAAATTCTGACATTTGACGCACAGGCACGCCTCTCCAAATATACAATGATTTCTATAAGGACTTTTGTAGATTTGCTGCTGAGGAGTTCATCAACTTCTGCGTGCCGTGCAGATATGAGAATGCACGGTATGGCCGATGCTGCAATATGAGATCGGGTCACGACAAAGGACATCAGAACCAAGACGGCAGAATCATCGGCATCGGCCCATATCAGTCGTCACTCGAGGACGATTTCGCCAACAAGTGGCTCGAGCTGGTCGGCGCCGAAATCCAGAACCAACAAAACCACTTCTCGAACCTGAACCACCAGTCGCATGAGAGATCGGAGCTCGCTGTCGCCGAGGAGCTGCATCTCCAGTGCCTCAAGGAGTTTTCGAGGAACTTTTGGGATTCCTCCTGCAATGTGAGCTATTCGACGTGCTTCTCTTGTCTCAGAGAGCTTCCGGAATATGTGCTGCCTTGTGGCCACGTCCTATGCCTGCGATGTGTTAAGGCCTATGGTCGACCGGCTGCCTTTAATACGGCATTTGAGCTAGATAGATGCCCTTTGCACCAAAGAGAGATGCCGTGGGCGCGGCCATGGATCGTCTCTGTCAAGCCTCCCTTCGCCGGCAATCGCATACTTTCTCTCGATGGGTAAGTTGGTCCTAAAGGCAACACTGTTCATTCATGACCCATTTAACACATCTGTACAGGGGTGGAGTACGGGGTATCGTTGAGCTGCAAGTCCTCAAGGCTATTCAGGCCGTCTTAGGTACTAAGCTTCCGCTACAGCTCTTTTTTGACCTGATCGTCGGCACAAGGTAGGATGGACCCCATTATCACATTACATGTGGCCCGCTTTGATAACAATTTAAATTGTAGCACTGGCGGTATTATAGCCTTGGGATTGGGCGCAAGAGGCTGGAGTATTAGCAAATGCATCGAGAAATTCAAGGAGCTTTGCTCGCATGCATTCACCCCTAGGGAACTGGACGGGGTTTGGGGCTTGAACAAGCTGGTGATGCTGCATCACGGAAGCAAGTATAAGACCAAACCATTCGAATCTGTTCTCAAGGAGTCTTTTGAGGATCGTCTCTTATTTGGGGGACCAAACGAACGCGGTGAAGTTCTCACCAAAGTAGCCGTCACGTCGACCACAGCGATTCAACAGCACCCTGTGGTTCTCGCAAACTATAACCGACCCGATGGCCCTGAGAATGGTCAGTACAACCCAACTCTAAGTTGCGCTACGGGCTGGTCTAATCTGAAGGTCACGCAGGATTAAGTTACGAGTTCGTAAGGTCCAATGGCCCTGCCAACGAGTTCAAAGTCTGGGAAGCGTGAGTCTCTCGATGTTCGGCCGCATTTCTTTTCATAGAAACTAACAATGACATAGAGCAAGAGCGACCTCAGCTGCACCGCCGTTCTTCAAGAAATTTGTCAAAGAAGATACCGGAAATGGCTACCTGGATGGAGCCTTATATCACAACTGCCCGGTGTGGGTGGCGCATCATGAAAGCAAAATGATCTGGAACGACCCGGGAGATGTCAGGCCGGACCTGCTGCTCTCAATCGGCACAGGCATGACCAGCTTGGCCTGCGACGGGCAGCTGCCACCCTGGTCCAATGGTCCGTACGTGGAGACTGGAGCTACAGCCGGCATGCGATCGAAACTCGCAGATATCAAGGGAAGCTCCAAAACCTTTCTACCGAAGGATCTATGGGACATTGTTATGCACCGGATGAATAGCGCCCTGAGGTGTGACGAAATTTGGCGACAGTTCGAGTCCGAAACATCGTATAGTGACGCACGCCTCATTCGCCTAAATCCAGATCTTCGTTCAACCGGTCCGGAGTTAGACGCCGTGGATGAGATCAGGAGGCTGGAGAAGGCGGCCGAGACGTACCTGGAGCAAAACTGGGGCAGGGTACGCGAGGTTGGCCACAGACTGATTGCGAGCTCGTTCTTTTTTGAGAAGAGGGCGAGGCGGGGGCTTGATTGCTTTGGTAAGTGCTCCTACGGAGCGTTGCAGGCGATCGCTGACAAGGACCAGGCAAGATTTTGTGTAGGTTCACCAACGGGTCCTATCATGCCAAGGCTTTGATGGAATTTCTCCAGTCATGCTTTGAGAACGACTTCTCCCCGTATTTCATCATAGAAGAGGGCGAGGACCATGGAGTTGTCGAAGTCCAGAGGCTCGACATTGGAGAGACGGATATACGCAACATGTGCCTGCGTGGATCCTTCGAGATAGATGTTACTATCCCCATATCTGGGGATCTGGTGCCCACGACAATCTCGCTCTGTATATCTGAGAAGCCCTACCCAGATTCAGATAA
Source organism: Diaporthe velutina (assembly GCA_038088505.1). NCBI lineage: Eukaryota > Fungi > Ascomycota > Sordariomycetes > Diaporthales > Diaporthaceae > Diaporthe > Diaporthe velutina. The sequence goes on along the minus strand of JBBWSJ010000075.1, from coordinate 152,185 downwards.
CCAGTTCCTCCCTATCAGCGGGTTTCCTCGAACGTTGTTCAGCGAGGATAAGAAACCTGTTGTGCAAAGGTAAGAAGCCATTGCATCTGTCAAGTTGGACCCCCGCATAGAGGTCAAGGCAGCACTAATGAGTAACTTCTTGATAATTACAGAGCCGAACGTGGTGGTATTAGACACCGCAAGTCGGGGCAACTATTGCTGAAGCAGATTGCAGCCGATTCCAACTCTGACAGTAGTTCTTCGGAGCCACGATCTTGGCTAACATCGCTGATCAGCCCCACCAGACGGGCGTCCTCCGATGCGAGCTTGAGGAATGCGTCAAGCGAGGCACTGGATGGGCAGGACAAGTCAGATCGCCCTGGAAGCCAACTGAACAAGGTTTCGACTGCGGAGCTGGCTTGAATTCCATCGAGGCTAGGGAGGATTGTGCCTAGTCCCCCCCCCCCCCAAAAAAAAGGGAAAAAGAGAGGCATGATGAGCTTGAAAAGATGGAGGACGGTTGGGGGATGGTATGAGAGTAGTGAGCTAGGTGAAGGGTCAGAGATTCGGTTGGCCAGTCTTGGGACGGATATGGCCTATGCAGTGGCAATGATAGCATCGAATTATGAAGTCAAGGCCGGGAGCCATAGAGAAGAAACAAGCGCGAGGATATCATACACTTTTACTGCGCAGAGGAGGGGATAATAATAAAAAGGGAAATGTTTGGTGTCAGCCTAGAGCCGCCTGAAAGCTCGCACCGGGGCCACTAACGGGGCCCCCGGGGGGGGGGCTTATTTCAGCTATGTAGGTATATAAGTGGATCAAAGGAAAAGGAAATGGCGAGAATCTAGGACAGTGTGACACGAGGTAGAGCGATATCTTTCTCGGCTTGCTGATTCATGGAATATTCAACGTACACCTAGACTGCTCCTACTCATCGCTTACGACGTCGGCATGTGTGACGACCTCTTAGGTCTGCCGACAGCTTTGTTATTGTCTATCTACCAAGCGACCTGATCACGCAGTATGGTTCAAGATTACGATATAAAGGATTTTGACGAGCTTAGGGCCAGTCGTGGCGTAATTACCATCTTACGCGTCACGTTTATCGCACCAGGTAACAGCACAGTAATGTGCCGTTATCTTCTAAGAACAACCTCTCTTCGTATTGACCTGTAAATGGCAAAAGAACTGAGACTTGATTCGACTTATGCATTGGTTAATATCATGAAGCTCATCGATCGGCGCTGCAGGAAATGCTGTTTTCTTCACGCATGGCTTCGATTACTGAACTTGGTCTACTATTTTGTTGGAGAGGTCGATGTGAATTTACCATGGCACTGAGACCACTATTGTCAGACCCAGCGACTTAGCATCATCGTAATTCTCAACCGTCTTCCCATGTCTCAAATCCATGGCAGTGGATCCACGTTCTAGAAGGCGGGAGATCGTCGATGGCCCAGAACTCGTCCGGCCGGCGATCGTCCAGGCTATCTCTGCACGAGTAATCACTGAGCGGCTCCAAAGTACTTGGCGTACAACGCTGAACGGCTTGTGAGAGTCAAAGGGTTCATGCACAGGATACTATACATGCAGGAACCCATTCATAGCTGCGGACAACTGACCCGAGCACGCGAGTTTCCCGTGGCCCGTTCGTCCCTTGATTGAGATCACTTTAAGCTCAGCTCTCGGCTCCGAGCCCCGAGGGCCTTGAAAGTTGCAAGGTCTAGGTATATCAACGCCATGGGGATGATATCATCGCGGAATACGTGTAAGCTCAGCAAAAAACATGGGAAGTCTGGTACTGGTTATCATTGCCCCAGTCCTAGCGCGAGGCAACGTTGTGCGGCCCAGGGCGAAAGAGGAAGGTGTCCCAAGGCATGTTATGGCCAGGTCAGATGAGGTGCGACGCACGCAGAGGCTTGACATTGGTAACATTGAAGTATTTGGAGGGTGTGCAGATGTTCGGTCGCGAACCCCTGGCACCTTGGCGCCCAGCGAACTCAAGCTTTTGACAAGGGATCTTGGCGATTGCCCCAGGCCGTTAGCTCCCACACAAGCAACCCAGATGGACGGTTGTCAAGGCCGATCGGCAGATGGTAGTGCCTGGGCAGGGTGGCAGGGAGGGTGCAGTACCGCGCGGCCTGCGCCTGACGCTATTCCGAGTTTCCAAGAAGGGAGGATTGCCGTTGCTCGCGTGTTCGATGGTCTGATGCGAATCCCTCCATGACTGCAACGAGCCGCTTCGCCTCGGGGTATCTCGATGTTACTGAGCCTCTCGATTCTGACAAGATATGGCATCACGTTAACGTCTTACGAGAACAAAACAACCTGTGCGTGCATGGCGAGATCACGCACTTGATAGCGCACAAGTCGACTGCCCTGACGAAAGCGTCTGGTTGGCCATTCATAGGACGTGCTGATAGCACTAGGAAGAGCAGCCCCTCCTCACCCCCCTGCGAATGGCCTGCTGCGTTGTATCTGGATGTTCCCGAAAATCAAGACGTTGTGAGGTCCACCAAGATTCGACCTCCCCCCGGGCGCCACCACCACCCCGAATGATCCCACCTCCCGGACCCCGCCCGGCCTATGGATCCCAGTCTTGGCTAGACCTGCCGGCCGAGTCCGTGATTATCACACTGATTGGTGGACATGACCGCTGGCAACGCAGCATGTTGCGATGCTGATGGAGTTGCCATATCTCATATCCCATATCTCGTACCGCGGCTCATTGGACCGTGGCACGCTGTGGATGGAGATCTTCTATCTCCCTGGCCCACACCTTTAAGCTTGATATAAGCTTGGTGGGATGGCGACAGTGCTTTGACATCCCTGCCAACCATCCCGTCAACACCATGGCGACCAGCCAGAGGGACTCCACCCTAGAAAATATCCGAGGAATTCTCTTTCTCGAATCAGGAAGGTGGTAGTAAACAGTTGACGCGCTGCTGTGGCACCATATGGGGCAGGATAGCCTCATTCGATATCTCTATGACCTCGTAATGTCGCGTTGCAGCCCGGGTCACCGGTGCCATGCCCTGTGACGGTTGCATAGAGAGTTGCATGAGTGCAGCTGCTCGTTGAGCACGCAAGTTCTCGATCATGAGGAGCTCAGGTATAAAGATGTGACGATATCCTCATCATAGGAGTCATATCTTGCTCTTCACCAGCGGCCTTTGAGCATTCATCAGATCCAGGACCAACCGTTGTCTCCTCGTCTTCATCTTTGTACCAGCCGGAAACAGTACCCGAACCGCCTTCAACATGAAGTTCTCCACTCTTGCTACTGTCGCTCTTGGCGCCGAGGTTGCCCTCGCTGCCCGTTGGACTGAGAAGCGCCGTGAGCGCCACGCTGCCCGCGCGGCGACCCGTCAAACCAACCCGCTTCTTCCTGCCACGGAAGCCGATGGTCTTCAGGTCGAGGCTTTCACCAACGAGACTGCCCATGTCGAGTACTCCTCCAACTGGGCAGGCGCTGTCCTCATTGGCACTGGCTACAAGTCGGTCACGGGCACCTTTGTCGTACCAACCCCCTCGAAGCCTTCGGGAGGCAGCTCCAGCACTGAGGTTAGTGACATGTCCAACATTGCCCGTGGATTGCCTGCCATCATTGCATATTCTGGGGTGGCGAGGACGTCTCGGAATATAATATGTTAACTTGGAGAAAATGTAGTACGCTGCCTCAGCCTGGGTCGGTATTGACGGAGACACCGCCTCAAACAGCATCCTGCAGACCGGGGTCGACTTCTACGTCCAGGGCTCCCAGATCAGCTTCGATGCTTGGTATGAATGGTACCCTGACTATGCGTAAGTTGCCACACCACTCTCGGAAACAATTCCGAGATCCATGATAGGGCTAACCCGCGTTGCAGTTACACCTTCAGCGGAATCAGCATTTCGGCCGGTGATACAATCACTGTGACCGTCACAGCCACTTCGACCAAAGCCGGCACGGCTGTTGTTAAGAACGTGTCCAAGGGCACCTCTGTCAGCCACACGTTCACCGGTCAAACCCAAGCTCTGCAGGAGCTCAACGCGGAGTGGATCGTGGAGGACTTCTCCTCTGGCGGTTCTCTCGTTCCGTTTGCCGACTTTGGCACCGTGACTTTCACCGGAGCCTCTGCTACCACGGGTTCTGGCAGCGTGACCCCTGCCGGAGCCACTCTCATCGACATCAAGCAGAATAGCAAGGTCCTGACTACCTCCTCTGTGTCGGGCTCCTCTGTCACTGTCGAGTACACTGGCTAGAGTAGACAAGTGCTCTATGCGTATATATGAGATTTGCTGGTGGAATGGACTTCGTCTGACGAAGCCAGGGCTCCGGCCGAGAAGACTGTTGGGGCAGCCGGGGATGAATGGTTTGATTGCTGCTGTTGTATCTTATCTTCTCGTCAGTTAAGTTTGGCCATGGCTGCACTTAGCAACTCTTGGAATGAAAGAAGGTCCTGCCCCGATATTTGTTTTCTTGTATCCCTGAATAACGTGGCGAAAATGTGAAGACGTAGGTGTTAGGCAGGTTGACGCGAGCACTGCCGGGATAGAGTCAAGCGGCTCCGGCCGGTCCCTGCACCGAAAGGCCGAAGCTGAATGCCGACCCCACTGATGGGCCGCTAGTCTCCCGGGGTCACTCAGTGGACCTCGGCTCCCAGCCGCCGTCTCTGCGATCTCGGCCAGCGGTTCGTGGACGGTACGGGTTCTCTTCTCTTGTAAGTCCTGCATCACTGAACCTTCAATGTGAACACCAAGAGATGGCTTCCAGCAGTTTGTCGAGCATGTTGAGGTCATGCAAACGCTCGCGACCATGCCTGCCTCAATTGTCGAGTGTCGTAAGGCACCAGGCCGGTCTCTCGCGGCGCTCCTCAACGGCTGCTGGCCTGCTGCCTCTCCAAGGTTACCGGGTGCTTGACATGACCCGTGTTTTGGCAGGTGTAGGTTGGAATTTGCGTGTCAAATATCGACTGATTTACTGACTCAATCATGCAGCCTTACTGTACTCAGATCCTCGGTGACCTCGGGTAAGTCTATCTTCGCGGAGATGTCGTGCAGCCATTGTCGTCCGTGGATGCTGAGTCTGTCCAGTGCTGAGGTCATCAAGATCGAGCATCCCGTCCGCGGTGATGACACAAGGGCATGGGGTCCCCCGTATGCAAATTACAGAGAGGGCTCGGAGCAAAAAGGGCCCGGGGAGTCGGCCTACTTTCTAGGTGTGAGCGATTGACCCCCTTGACGCTTCAATAGCCCAGAAACTGACCCTGCCAAGGTGAATCGGAATAAGAAGTCATTGGGCTTGTCCTTCCAGGACCCTGCCGGTGTCGAAATTCTCCACAAGCTGGCGGCCAAGTGCGACATCCTCGTGGAGAACTACATCCCCGGAGCGTTGAAGAAGTACGGTCTGGACTTCGACACTATCCACAAGATTAACCCGGCCCTGATCTATGCCTCAATCACCGGTTACGGTCAGACCGGTCCGTACTCACAAAGAGCAGGCTACGATGTGATGGTGGAGGCGGAATTCGGGTTGATGCACATCACCGGTGCTCGTGATGGCCCCCCAGTCAAGGTCGGCGTCGCTGTCACTGATCTGACCACGGGTCTGTACACCAGCAACTCCATCATGGCTGCTCTTCTGGGCCGTCAGAAGTCGGGTAAAGGCCAGCATCTCGATGTCGCCTTGAGTGACTGCCAGACTGCCACACTTGCCAATATTGCCAGTAGCTGTCTTATCAGTGGCGACAAGGATACTGGGAGATGGGGCACGGCACATCGTGAGTTGCCCAAAATCCACGGTGTCACCTGTCCCCGTTGTGACTAACGTGATTAGCATCGATTGTACCATACAAGGCCTTCAAGACCAAAGATGGCGATGTACTATTTGGTGGCGGGAACGACCGGTTGTTTGGTATCCTGTGCGACGGATTGGGCAAGCCGGAGTGGAAAGATGACCCCAAGTTCAAGATCAACTCGCAGAGAGTTGCGAACAGGGACGAGCTCGAGGCAGAGATCGAGAAGATAGCGATCCAGAAGACCACGAAAGAGTGGCTGGATGTTTTTGAGGGGAAGGGGATGCCTTACGCTGCGGTAAATGACGTCCAAGGGACGTTGAACCACGAGCACACCTTGGCACGCAACATGGTCATCGAGGTTGACCATGAGGACTGCGGTCCTATCAAATTAGTCAACACCCCGATGAAGTTCTCTGAGAGCAAGCCTGGGCTCAGAAGTCCGCCGCCAACCCTGGGACAGCATACTGACGAAGTTTTGCGGGAACATCTTGGCTTCGATGAGGCCCAAATAAGCAGCTTGAGGGAGAAAGGTGTGGTCAATTGAGAGACAAAGTCACGATGTGTGCCAATGATACAGGGCTTGATTGTTGATAGACGCTTGTCCTGCCTCGATAGAAATAACAGAGTCTTGCTTGTATGGTCATTTCCGCAAAAGGAAGGCCTGACGAATGACATCTCTGTCACAAACCAATTGGTGGGACTGTTTGCCGATATTGAGACATGGACAGGCATATCACCCAGCGTTGTGGTCAAGACTCATTTCGTTTCTGAGAAATTCAAGTTCGGTAGCTTCGATCAGGGGAGTGAATGCCAGATTCCAAAAGTGAAGGGTGGACGAAGGCAGGTCCGGAGGGGTCGCTTGTCACTTGTCAACCTGCCACGTGATCTGCACGTGCTTCTCGACGTCGTGCCACGCCTCAACTAGCCTCATCCGCAGCATCTTCCCCTAGGCGCAGCAGAACACTTACATGGTCAACTCCCTCGGGAGAGAAAGCATGGCTGATACCAATTCAACAACAGGCGCCTCAGCGCCAGTTGAAAAGAACGATGATGGCAAAGGCAAAACGCCAGCAGCATCGCCATCAGCAGCGGCAAACCCACCTCCTGCCCCTGCCTCGCGCTCGTCCTCCCCATATGTCAGCGATGGCTCCAGGAAGTTCTCGTCACCGTATACCCCACAATTCTCGCCTGCGACACAGATGATATTGAAACGGATGCGCGGCGAATCTGGGGGGTTAAATTCCGCCCTCGCATCGGCCACCGCGCCCGACGCGCCGAGACCGAACTTCCCGCGGCCCGTCTACGAGAGCGTCAGAGAGCGCATTGTTGCAAGCATGACGAGTGGTAACACCATGTCGTTGCCGGCGCCACCGTCCTCTTCGAGTAGCATAACAGCCAGCACACTGCGCTTACACGCGAAGCCCGCGTTGACGGGCGGTTTGAATGGAAGATCACCTGTGGCAGGTGGCCAGAAGCGCAAACGGCCTCATGGAGATGGAGACACTAGTGATGTCTCCTCGCCGGCTGAAGGCTCTGATTACGGCGAGGGCATCAAGAAGGCGAAACCAAAGCAAGCAGCAACCCCTCAGATCACACAGTCAGGGAGGCGCATTTTGAAGCCCGACACATACGATCCTGCGGCCGAGGATAACGCAAAGAAAAACGCACGTCTGGGAAAGCGCACGACGGAGCAGGCTCTGTGCAAGAAGTGCACCCGCATGCACAGCCCGGCCACCAACCAGATGGTGTTTTGTGACGGGTGCAACGACCCATGGCACCAGCGATGTCACGATCCATGGATCGAAGATGAGATCATCAAGGACCAGAGCTTGAAGTGGTACTGTGTGATCTGCCAGGCGAAGAGAGAACGGCTTCAGCCTAAGAAGAAGGCCGAGCCACCTAGATTTGGCAGTTGGGCTGACAGACCAACCTCGCAGGTGAGCTTATGGCTCTCGGTATTTACTTTGGCATGTAATGCTAACATCGACACTAGAAACGAGCCTATCTTTCAGCACTCTCTCCAGAAGACCTGGTCAATCTGATACTCCACGCCACGGAGCTGCATCCCGATCTGCCTATCTTCCCGATCGAGTCCACCTCGTCACCCAAGAAGTCATCCGCGGGCAGCACGGCGCGGTCCCTATTCGCAGGAGCCTCAGCAGGCGGTCTCTTCCACCGCGCCGAGGCGAACCCCACAGGGCCCCTGAATTTCATTCGCAAAATTCCAGCCAACGCGAAGAAGTCGACCCTCGCCAAAGCCCGGTCGGGCACTGGCTCCCTACAGAGCAAGACCGCAGCGCAGGCCAGTGCCCTTGCCGCTGGAAAGCAGGTCTATGACGAAGAGGAGTCGTCCTTCACCAGGCTGTGGCCCAGGCCCGGAAAGGGCATGTACAGCCGGCTCCCACCTGAGGCGGACGACGACCGCGGGTTGACGGATGATAATGACCATGCTGCATTCAGCGTGATCATCTTTAATGAGAAAGGCAGTACGTCACGTTCCTAGCCCACCAGCCGAGTGGCTATTTAGACAAGTCCCTGAGGCGACCGCTTTGCCGACATGCTGACGAAGACGCAAACAGAGAAAATCGAGGAGAACGGGGTCAGGGTTTAGAGGGCTACCCCGAAGATCACGGCGAAAACCAGGCGAGTTCCCTGACCAACAGACCAAGGTCAAATTCGAAGCATGTGCATGCTGCGGCAGCCGAGTGGACCAAACCCGGAAACAGTTCAACAAGACAACCAAGTATGCTCTGGTTCAGAAGATGATCATATTAGCATTACGAACATATGCAACTGATAATAATCGCTAGTACGTCTAGAGGTCATGGCTTGGACTCTTCTCGTGCCTTGTCGGCGTCGGAAGCGCCCTCAACCTCCGATCTGTCTTCCGACAATACAGTGCTCGTTCTCCTGCTCGTCTCGGCGCTCACAGTCTTGCTATCTGGATTGACAGCTGGTGCTGCCTGTGATGATGACTCCCCCGACGTCGACGACCCACTTCTACTCATCGCATCCATTTGCGCGTTGTTCTTTTCACCAGAATGAATCTCACCAAGAGCGATAGTCGCCTCTGTATCGAACCCTCGCTCGAGCTGGGAGGGTGTTCGCGGTGGGTTTCCACGCGTACGTGGGGTTGAAAGGGGGTTCGAGGTTTGGGGAACACCACTGGCGGTTGTTCTTCTTCCGTGCCGAGAGAACAGCATTCCGCCGCGCAGCAGATCTCTGCCCAGAGTATGTCGGTGAATGCTTGTGTGTAGTAGATCCCAGATACCAATCACCCATAAGAAAAGATAAACAACGGGGTCAGAAAACCCCGACCCCATTCCCCAATAAGAATAACCGTGTGGGAACACTTCTCGGAAGCCGACGTAGACCAGGAACATGGCAACGTAGCCCAGCCCGGCTAGTAAGCGCAGCACCAAGGCCCAAGCTTGCCATTTTCTCTTAGCCCTCCCGACAGCGTAGACGTCGAGAGATATATCGGTAGCGACGAGGACAGTAAGCGCGATGGCTGGTGACCTGTATTAATGAGGCCAATCTGTTAGTGAGCCGAGCCCAAGTCCAACGCTAACCCGCACCAAGCCCAGAAGGTCTTCAACAAACCTTTGCTCCCGGCCCCTGTGCCTATAGAGGAACTCTGCCATAATCGAGAGAAGCAACGAACACGCCGCGGCGTGCACCACGCCATTCACGACGCGCAGCCCAACCTTCGCCCAGCGGCGCTCGTAGATCCCAGACAAGCTCCAGTCGCCTCTGCCCCGGATCGAATTCTCGTACGTCGAATGCGCGGGCGTGTATTCCTCCATTGGGGCCTCGATGAACACCGACAGCCGGCTATGCGCCGTGGCCGGTGGTCGCGCGTCGGGCTCGGTCGATGTGGATGGTGCCATGCTTGCCGTGGTTCTTGGTTTGCCCTTCGAAACTTTGCCGCGTCGATTCAAAGCCGCTCCTGATCCTCGCCCAGCGTGGAGATGCCCCAGACTTGAGACATGCAGCTTATGTTTTCTTTGCAAGACCCTAGGGCGAGCTTGAGTCGAGCCGCCACAGGGAATGAAGCTGGTCTCGTGCCCCTTGTCTATGTCGCGTGAGACAAGTTCACACTTCTCAGAGATGACCGGACGGGCGACCGGTCCAAGTGGTCTTGTGTGACCCAACTGTTCAGGGAGGAAAAATCATTCGAGTCATGGTGCCTCTCGTGTCTTTGAGCGGGAGACTGGTTCTGGTGGGGAGGCGAGGGGGGCTCGCCTTTCCGGCGAAGGAATCGCCAGATCGGGTGAGATCACCGTCAGGCCGACGATGTCACGTCTTGGCAGGGCAGGCGAGGACCCTCCCGGGGTTTCGAGCCCTTCCTGCTGGCGCGTGAGAGAGAGAGAAGAGCCGAAGTCCATCATTTCCCAGCGGCAGTTCTGGGACTCGTCGATCCCATCAGGAGCAACTGGTCTTGCAGGAAACGTCGTAGGTTGGCATGGTCAAGAGCCGAGCCGTTTCGAACTTGCAGCTCCCGAGCAGGGCTGGCAGGTCTGGCAGCTAGAGGGTGGCGCCCAAAGCACCGCCCGCCCAATTGGACGGTCTGGGCCCTCTGTACTCCTGGTTCAGGGTCTTTGGTGGGGCAAACTCCACCCCCAGGAATTGGGTTCCTGCAGCTGTGACGTCCCGCTTGTGCACGAGGCAAGGAAGCCGATGACCTGGGTTCAGGGGGGCAGGTATTTTTGCATTTCCAGCTTTGGCTCCAGAACGGGCATGACAATTAGATGAGCCGACGGGGGACTGCCGCATTGGGATGCAAACATTGAAATTCTTGGTATCTCTTTTTGTGTTTGACCACCTGTCAAAGTCTATTTTTGTGCCCCTCTTCTAAGCCTCGTTTTCCCAAGCCTGGCTCAGACTTGCCTTTTACGACTTCATGGTCTCGCAGAGCCGGATATCGGAAGACAACGGGTTTCTGCACGAAACAACACAATCGTCAAGATATTCCCAAAGGCTCCGTGACTCAGAAGTATCTGTAGTGTCATCACCGCCAGGATGAGGCCGAGCTCACACCAAACCATCTGTCCCTCAAGATAGAAGTGTAGTTCCTTTGACCTTTCCACTTTCCATCTTTGCTGTTCGCGAGCCGAATTGTATCTGTCGGGACTGAGTTAGGATAACGGGTTGAAACAAGACGGAATGACCAGACTACTCACAGCCCGCTTCTTCTCAGTGGCCACCTTACCCATGCCGAGCTCCAAGGCAAGGAGCCGCAAGACCCGCTTGCCCGGTTCAACGATTCCATCAGGATTACTGAAGTCGCACTTGTCCCATACCGGAATGCTGATGGCCCATCGAACCAGCTCTTCGTCAAGATATGGGAAGCGGACCTCTTTTCCCCAGTGCGACATCACTCGATCGTCTCGGCCCAGATTCCGCTTGCCTAGCCTGCTGACGTCAAGCTTGAGCTCGTCGACCAAGTCCGGATAGCCTTGTCTTTGGTAGGCTGTCGCATGGCGTTGATAGCCTCCAAAGAGCTCATCGGCCCCAAGCCCTGAGAGAAGCACACGTGCTGCTGTAGTGTAGGCTGCTTGGGCAGTTGACACGGCATCAGCGGCAGCAACACCCTGACCCCGCGCGGAAAAATACAGGGCGCTAGCTATGGAAAGGTCCATCTCGGTGTTGTGAGGATATATGAGAGATGTCACCTCGCCCTTATGGCTTGAGTATTCGGAGTAAGGGATGTTCACCTGCCGTAGGATGAGCATTGACACTAGAAATAGGTGACGGAGGAGCAACGTACTGCAAGAAATTTCCAGACCCGCCCAGGACAGGTTTCTTCTAGTTCAGCGAAGGACTTCCTTCCAGTCATCCTGTCCGGGCAGGCCTCATAAATGTCGAATAGCCCCGAGTCCTCTTGACCGCGCAACTTTTGAGCATTGGCCACAACTCGAGGGTTCTCAAACGCAACGTTGATCAAGTCAATGCTTTGATCGAGGGGAACGAGATCGTGACACATCCTCGCCAGCACAGTGCAGTCCAGCCCACCAGAGAACAACACGGCCACTCTCGATGTCGTCTGCTCCTTATTGGCTCCTGGAGGTAAAGGTACACCCAGAACGCGCAGTCTGAGAGATTCAGTCAACTGCTTCCGCAGAGCTTTCACTGGTGGAGAGTCGGAGACCAAGTATATTTCCTCTGCTGGGACAGCCGGATTGAATCGGCCAATGTTCGAAACCTGTATGAGTAAGTCCCAGATACTTGGTGGCAGTACGATGTAGCACTCGATTGAGCTGCAGCAGTACACTCACAAAGTTTGCTGCGTCGTCATCATCCAGCCACTCCAGCCTCGTCACATGAGATTGGTCTTCAACAGAATGGTGCGCATGGATGTCTGCCACCTTCAGAACGTAGATGCCGTCGGCCTCGACCTCCCTCCACTGAGAGTCGGCAACATCCGTAATGCTGGACAGGACAACGCGCTGGGCCTCTTCGCCGATCACCAGCGATCGTCTCCCAAGGCGGTCGCGGCCGAAGTAGACCTTACCTGAGGGCTTGTCGAAGAAGACGAATGCGAACGGACCATCGATAGACCGAAGTATCTGCAAGATGGCAGCCTCGCGCGCTTCCAGGTTACGCCTCACGGCCTCGTTCAGAAGCGCAGCTATCGCCTCGCCGTCGTTCCCAGAGACGTCGTGGTGTCGGATTTTCCACGCCTCGCCGTTCCAGCAAAAGACCGATCCAGTTTGGGGATCGACGAAGGGCTGCTGGGCGATGTGATCACCACGAAGAGCAAGGACCGAGGAGGTGAAGGCAAGATGGGTCGCTGGTGCGCCGTGGGCGACGCCATCGGCCAGATGCGTCTCATGTGTGGTGATGTGGTCTGGTCCGCGGTTGCAAAGACATCGCCGCAGGTTGGCTGCAATCTCCTCTGGCTGTGATGCAGATATCACAGCATGGATCCCACACATGTTGCCATGGGTGTCAGAGGCTGGGACTGGCGTACAAGTTCGCCGCTGCTGTAGGTGAAGAGCTCAGCGAGAAAAGCTCTAGGCTTGACTCTTAGGCTCTGCCTCCTTAGGGTTTGCAGTGGAGCACGCCGGCCAAACGTCAGGGTTATGGGCTTCTCCCACTTCCCAACCCTGTGCCATTGACCTGCCCAGGCCAGCTTCCTAGGCATTTGTCTGCGGAAATACCGGCTACGCCACTCGATTGGAGGAATGATGTTCTCTACTACAAGCTGATCGGCAGTCATACCGAGATCAGTGCTTTTGTTGCATGGGGATTGCATCGAGGTTGGTAAGAGACCGCGGAGTTCAGATGCCGACGGCCTAGGCAAGTTGCCCAAGGAGCATAGAACCCACCAAGATTTGGACTCTGCAATTAACTTGAGGGTGGTTCGTAATTAAAGCAGGATTAAATGGAGGTCAGGCGATACCTATTCTGTCTAATTATGCGAATTTCAAACAAGCTCTAAGCCTGTTTTTCTGCGTCGTTCTCAGTCCATTTCACCTTTCCGTACTTGTGCCTCAGCTCATTGATATAGACATCTTCGTCCTTGCCTTCCGCGACCACGTCTCTCCGGATCAGAGCCCTCATGTGGCAAACAAAAACAGACAGATACGTAGCAACCAGTATCAGTGTCATCGCCGTTCCCACCCACTCCACGGCCGTGCTCTCAAAGGCCTGGCCAATATTGATGGTGGAAATTGTGAACCCAACATTGGGGAAAATGAAGGCGTACCAGCTCATCGAAAAGGACATTGCCCTCCAGCACATCAGGCAGGACGCCACCGCAAGGCAGAAGAACCAGAAGGCCGACGACCAGAGAAACACAGCTGTCATCGTCGCCATCACCTGCAGGACCTGGCTCGTCACCTCGTCGGCGCCAAAGTAGTTGTAGTGGGTCGGCCACGCCTTGGCCAGCCCGATGAGCGCCAGGGCAGTGAAGCCCGGCGGACCGACGGCGATGAACATGGCGGGTCGCGAGTGCGGGCTGGGGAGTCCGAACTGGACCATCCGCCTAATGTAACATGCGTACATCATGATCGATACCAGCATCCCGAGTCCCTGCGCTGTCAGACCTGCCACGATCATCGGCATGGCCTGGTACGCTGGCTGTCCTCCGGAGCTGCCCGCTCCGATGGTCGCGATCGTGCCAGACAGCATAAACGGGAAAATGGGAAGGTCCCACGCCGGCGTCATGTCGTCGATTTTGAGCTTGGGCGACGTAAACAAGACCATGTACATGCCCACTGCATAGATGGCTGTGGCAGCGAAGTAAATCCAGAAGAGTATTCTACAGACCACCACTAACCAGTAACCACAGTTTGGAATACCATAGCGCACGAGGGAGCCAATGATCGAGGCGAGAGAGAGGAAGAAGCAGGCCGCTGTCCAAGACTTGTAGTTAGTAGGTGTGCGATCAGAATGTCCATGTGGTCAAGGTGAAACTTACAGAAGAGGCCTTCAGTCGGGTGAGCAAGAGATGCCAGAAATGTGCCTTTGTACTTGATGAAGCGGGTGATGAGGGCGGCAGTAATTAGAGTAAATACGACGAGGTCGAATATGTACACAACCTTTCCAATGGTTTGTTGGCCGTAGAACGTGTTCGGTTGCGTAGCTTCAGAGATGAGCAAAGATATTCCACCAGTGCTCATCGAGAGGGTGTAGTTGGCCCATGTAAAATGTTCCAATCGACCGAGAAGGTCTCCTCGGGGCTCGCGGACATCTTTCTTCTCATCTTCGACATTGCGACCATTTTGACGGTGGTGGTCGGATGTGCTGTCCGAGTGTTGGTCGCTCATTTTGGTTGATCGTCGGCGCTTGGGTAGTCGTCGGGTAATTCATGAGCCAACAGTCTCTTCTTTGCATGAACCATACAGAGCAGCCAAAATTATATGTCAGTTGATTTTCACTTTGGTCTAAACTGGCGCGAATCCGGTTACTCACTGCCGTAACCCAAGGACGTCACTATTGTGGGTGCTTATGAAGTCATTGTCAAATCCCAATTATTACATCTCAAAGCTTGGCATGCTCCACTGAAACTTCAAGATCCTATCCGGGTGAGCCCGAGAGTCCTGGACATGGCATTACCATGTCATACCAGAATTTCTATGACCAAAAAACTATTAGCGTTTGAATTTGGGCTGGAGCGTACCGGGATTGAGTTCGGATGCGGCATCTGGAGGCATGAGCAATGGCCTCTCACAGTGACCATAACACACAGGACGACCTGACGATGAGAAACGCCTCTCTTGACTCAGATACCAGTGGTATGTAACTTTGAGGAACTCCTGTCGCTTTGTGAGAGAGCATCTAATAGAGTCTTACTAGCTCTCTATATCTGTGTGGAGACGGGCAACCTAACCTCTTTTAGTGTGCGCCACTTTTCCACTCTTCCATCTATATATGCTACGCAGGGATTGTTGACACTGCATATGGCGTATGATGATCCAAGGCCAAGGCTCTGTTTTTTTCTTACGGTAACAGACGATACTGGATAGACTGCTGCATATCGCAGGAGACTTTGAAGACGATTCTTGTTCAGACATGCTGAACCATCATAAAAAGGCGAACAGCATGGACGGATTGAAGCAAATCACAGTAGTTGTGAAGACGAGCCAAAGGCTTAGGTGAGAAATGGTATATTGTAATTTGTACTAGAAGAATCTAAAGTCCGTCCTATGTCTTAAACAGAGCTTGCCAAATCGGCCTAAATCCTTGATTATACACACTGACGTGCAAGAACACAGTCTAAGCGTTAGTCCTCTTCACGACGAAGGCTCCCCTCTCGATGGTGTTGACGACGATGAAGCCGGACGGGAAGAAGGGGTAGTGTCCCCAGGTGCCGACAAACTCGATGCTGCCGCCGCCGGGCAGCGCGTCGTTCTCGGGGTAGATGTCGAAGTAACCGAGCTCCTTGACGCCGGCTCCGGTCTTGTCGGTCGTCAGAGAAGAAACGTCCAGCACGTGCAGGCCGGCGCCGTAGTTGCTCTGATATGCGACTCCGTCGATTCTGGTGGGTGTCAGTAAAATGCGTTGACGCCGAAGTCATGCAATCTGGGAGGTCCCAAGTAATTGCAGACGGGGGATCAGCATAGGGGAATACTGACATGTATTGGTTGTGGTCGATGCCGAGGGCGTACTCGTTCTTGAAGTATCCTGAAAGGACTGGCGCCTCGAGACTGGTAATGTCCCAGAAGTAGGTGACGGGGAAACCGTCAGTACCAGCTCCAGCTGAGTCGTACTCGTCGTATTCGTCATCCTGATGTATGTCAGCTTCATGTTACGGAGTCAAAAGTAGTAATTGGCAACGAGCTATCAAAATTATAGTCAAGGCACTGGGAGCAGGTTGCTTACCAGAACGAGAGTGGTCTGCCACTGCTTGTCCGTGACCCAACCCTGGTGCGTGTATGAGGCACCATCATAGCCGACACGCGAAATGATGTTCGTGGTGGTCTTGTCGGTCACATCGTAGCTATTTTGTGCGTCAGCATTGGAGACAAACCACACATACAAATAACCGAAGCAACTGAACTTACATCGTGAGGGTGTCCTCGTTGTAACCGTAGCAAATATCGCGTCCCGCGTACTTCTCGTCAGGGCCACGGTAAACCAGGCACTGTGCGTCGTGGACGTAGCCGTCGCCGGACGCGCAGCCGGGCGAGGTCGGGTTCGTGATGTCCTTGAGGTCGATGAAGATGAGGCCCGAGGCGCACGACGAGTTTCGCGGCTGCGCGCCCACGGCGACGGCGTACTCGAGCTCCTCGTTGACGACGACGTTGTGCGAGCGGCCGACGGGAAGGTCGTTGAAGTGGCCCGTCAAGTCGGCGTCGCCAAAGGTGACGGGACTGGCCGGGTCGACGTCGGCGAGCTTGGCCAGGTCGAAGAACTGGACGCCGTGCTGCACGGCCTCGCTGCCGACGACGATGTGGCTCTTGTAGCCGCGGATCTCGCGCCAGATGCTGGGGGCGGCTGCGGAGTATTGGGGCAGGCGGCCAAGGTAGACCTGTGGTTATGTTAGAACTTGCTTGCGGTGCTGCATGGCGGCTTTGTAAGCCGTCATTGATCAGTGGACTTATACTCACAAGCTTGCCCTCTGTGGAGACCTCAGCGAAAGCAGCACCATCCGCCTGAGCAATGGCAACGAACTCGCGACCCTCTTCGCTGGTCCAGCCCCAGGTTGAAGCACCCTCGCCAGCAGAGGAACCCAAGTCCGCGTGGCTCTTGAAGTCATAGAAGTCGATCTAAGAGCTTGTCAGACGCTTGGCTACTTGGCAAATTGTAACATGCACTGATAAGGATTTACTCACGTTGCTACACTTGAAAGTGTTGTTCGCGTCACCAGGAATAACCTCAGCGACTCCGTTAACGCAAGCAACAGGCGCGGCACCAGCGTACGACGGGTAAAGAGTCGAGTCCATAGCACCGGCAGCCTTCTGAGAGTCCCATGTGGCCTGAAGAAGCGTCCTGTTAGTATTTTGCCCGTTGCCTGAGAGGCGACGTGTTGCTCACGTATTTCTTAGCCATGATGCCGTCCATGACAGCGCCACTGGTATACTTCTCCTGCTTGGCAGGGTTGTTAACCTGGCTGATGGCGGCCGCTGAGCCAGCCAGCGTGGCCAGGGCTCCGATAGCTGTGGTCTTCATGGTGAAGGCGGACTGGGAACGGTAGTCACAAGGGGATTCTTGTTAGGACTTCCTTGGCTGAGCGGCGGTGATCAGGGGCAGACTCAGATCGTTGCTAAGCGGCACAACTACAACAACAACACCGACAAAGAAGACGGGGATAACCGAATGTAGGCATGCTCTACGTTTTATAGCTTCTGCGGACATAGCGAAGGCATGGCATTAGTCACGCTGGTGAAGTTATCAGCACGCCATTGCAGAGTCTATGATCGCCTCCTCTATATTTGCATGTACGAAATAGGTAGGTGTGAACGGTACTTGGCAAATGATCCCGCAAGTAAAGGCGCACAAAATGCTGTGGGTCGTATTGGTTTGCTTGGCTATTCCTTGGCTACATACTGCCGTGGAAGGATTCACCGGTAATCCAAGGCTTATACGTGAAGATCATCTCCTCACCCAAGACCCGGCAACCAATGGCGTGGATGTAATTAGAGAGGCAGGCACCCGTCCGCCATCACGACTCACGAGGAGAAGTTGATGCAAGCGCAGCCAAGAGATAGCGTTGTTGCATTTACTTGGCCGGTGCCACGGGACCTTCTAGTTCGGAATAGGGGCCGCAGAGACGCGTTTGCTTGGCAATGAGGGGAGGCAGACTTAAGCCGTGCCCGTGCGCCGTCGGTACAAGTAAGACTGCGTCCCTTCGGCGGTCGAAATTGCCCGAGTGTATTGACAACTCTCTTTTCCGGTGCACACCGCCGCGAAATTTTGCTTTGACGACACTTTGCGAGGTCTCTTCGACTTCGAGCCAACGAAGTGCAGTGCACAGCTGGGCTGGGCACGACGTTGACCGCGACGCCGACGGCTTGAGCACTGTCTGTTTATTCATCAAATGTCAGTGTTGCTGGCAAACGTGATAGCAACGCGGATGCTGAGTGCTGAGAAGTAATCAAAATGCGACGTGGCTGTGTACAGGGTGTACTCACGCGCACCTAACCGCTTATTTGGAGTGCACTCCATTGATAAAGCTCCTCTAGTTGCGAATTGGCCGGCGGCCTTGCTTGCTACCTGCGGTGGCACCTGTTGTTTCTTCCCGGATCTTATGCTGCTCGGCAATTACATAGTCTTCATTGGTGGTCAACTGCAACCAGTGTCTTGCAATTTTTCTCTGCACTGGATCGAAAGACAGGGTTCGACTCACATGGTCACGGATTAGGCCTGCATATTCTCGGCATCAGAACAAGGCGCCGACTGGGCACTCGACGAATGGCGGGCTGCAATATGGAAGCTCATCTTGTGGGCGCGTCCACAGAAATATTCAGTCAACAGTTTGAATTGCACTTGTATTCAAGCAGAGCTGTATCTGACCACTGCAGCCGTCCAGAAGGCCGTCCTTACTGATCGACTGCCTTGGACTCGATCGTCTCGTCCCCTGACGGCTTGCTATCCGCACCCGATACGCCCTCGACCACCTCCTTGCCCAGGCCCATGACTTCAGCATCGATAATGGGTCCTTCATAATTCTTTCGGCCGTCAATCAGCCACTGGACAATAGCGATGATGAGCACAACGCCAAAGGCAACAACAGCGTAGTTCATGTTTGTTCCCGTCACAGGTTGCTCTGGAGGGAAGACAAAGAGAACGGTCGTCAAGAGCGTCCAGCCGATACCAACCTAGATTCAAAGCTGTCAGTTGCTGATCGAATATTTGGCGACATCCGTCGTGTCCGGCAGTATGAAGATGAAGAACTCACAAGGTTGGTCAACCAGCCCAGCCACTCTGGCATCCGGAACGCCCGAGTCTCTGGCAACATCTTCCGGCCACGCATAACGTTGATGGCTGGAGGAATTGCGTATGTGACGCCGAGAGCGACGACACTGGCCGCAGTAATAGCATTAAAAGCAGAGTCACTGCCCAAGAAGACGCAGCCGAAGATGATAACCCACACGGTGGTCCAGATCAACGCATTAAGGGGCACGTCAAGACCCTTGTGGACCTTGGAAAAGACACGGCTGACGGGCAGGCCGCGGTCGCGGGCGAATGCATAACTCATACGAGAGCTTGTCGTCATGATGGAAGTCGTTGTGAAGAGCATGCAGACGACGGGGAACATCAATAAACAGACCGCGCCAGCCTTGTTGCTGGTTGCATCATAAAGTATCTGCAAGAGAGGTCCTGCAGCAGACTCAATGACGGCGTCGACATCCTTGAGGACGAACAGGAGGCAAGCCAAGAAGATGAAACCGGTGAACATGCCAATGCAAATGGCATAAAGCATGATCTTTGGGCCTTCGATCTGGGGACCTGATCGGCAAAAGAGGATTAGTATCTGCCGCGTCCAGGGGCCGATGCCATACGGCCGAGGATCACTCACGTGGAATTTCTTCAATCATGTGCACAGTTGCATCGAAACCTGTCAAAGCGAAAGCACCTTGAAGCAGACCAAGCATCCATGCTAACCCGTCCGGCCAGGAGACATCGTTGATGAAGCCGCCAAACACGAACGACCCGCTTTGGTAGTTGGGGGAGGCGCAGGAGAGCACGGTGATGCAGATGATGGTAAAGCCAGAGAGCGACCAGAGGAAGGCAGCTTTGTTGAAGTATGGTAGGAGACGGTTGGCAAAAGCATTGAGGAAGAAGGCAGCGAGGGTATATGCGATGTAGATGAGAAACTGATGCCATGACTTGGACTCGTACGTGGGATTCAGCAGGGCGATGATGCCGAGGATGAGCTGACTACCGAGGAGGCCCCCTGTGGCCGTTAAGCAGACCCAGGCAGCGGTGTTGATCCAGCCAGTTGAGTAGGAGATGGCCCTGGCGAAACGCTTCCAGGAGATGATGGCAACCCAGTGGTATTGTCCGCCGGCAGTGGGCCACGCTGAGAGAAACTCGGCGAGCGAGGCGGCAAGGCAGAGATTGCAGAGCCCAGCGACGATGAGACCCCAAAGGATGGCCGATGGCCCTCCAGAGGGGAGGGCCAGAGAAAGCGAGGCGGCCAGAGCAGTCCAGCTGTTCAGAATGGCGAACGCGAGACCAAGCATAGAAACACGTGAGAAATTCCTGTGCAGCTCTTGCTTGACTCCCAGTTTCTCGAGTGTTGCGGCGGCGTCAGAGTCAGCCTGAGGCTGGGCCATGATGCCACCTTCTGTCATCTTGGCCGGCGGGGGACCTTTTCTCTCGTATCGATTCGGAAGAGGCGGCGGGGAGTCGATGCCAGTCAGGTTGCAACGGCTGGGGGCTGAGTGAGAGACGGGGAAGGAGGGACGGAAATGATGAATGCTCTGGGACAGAAGGAAGGAGGACAAAGGAGGACGACGAGCAGCTGCCAGGAGAGATATAAAAGATGTTTGACTATGTGGTCTACTGAGGACCAACTTATTACCTATCTGTCTATCTTGTGTGTGATGAGAGAATGTTGTGTACTGTCAAGTACCGTATAGGCATTTGTAGGAGATGATGTAGCGATCGCCCCTCGTGACCGACAGGACGGGTCTGCAAGTCTGCATTCTGCGCCCAAAAGAGCCCCAAGCCAAGGTTGTGGTTGGGGGAGGCGGACCCCTTCTCGTGTGTACTTGCCAATCTGGGCTAACTGCCGTCGGGATCCGACCAGTCTCCACAGCCAATGCTGAATCTGGCGACATGGATTGCGTTGCTTATCAAGTTGCAATCAGCCATGCAGTCCTGCGAGCATGCAATTCAATCGGTCATTATCAAATCAGCCTCCCGCCCTTGACAAGCTCAGCCTGCCCAGCCATTACCACCCACCCTACCAGCCTGGGCGCCCGATCCCGACAGTTAAGCTTTTCTTGTCTCTCGGCATCGCGGCAGTCAGCCCAGTGGCTTGCTCTTGGGGAATCCAGAATATTCATCAGCATTGGCTTCATTCTTCATCGCATTCCGCCTTCCTCACGTGCACCCTCGAGCCGTTGTCCTCCTTCAACTTTACCCCAGCTGCTTATCCAATGGATACTGCAGCCCAAGACTTGACGTCCACTTTGAACTGGATCTAGGCCGCAGCTCCTCGACCCTCGAGGCACAAAAAGTGGAAACGTCTTCTAATCGAAACCACTTCAGCGCCGCCGAGGTCCCTGCTGTTCCTCGCATCCCCATGGGACAGTCCCCTCGACCGGACGCGGCAGGACGCCACTCGGGCCTGGCATTGCACCCGTTTCGATAATCTTAAACTAAGCGAGTCATCCTCGCGACCCACCGCTATCTATTTTATAGATAATTCCTTTTGCAGGATGCCATGCAAGCTGGAAAGGTCCGACACCAGCGAACTCGGCTTGGTCACGGCGGACCAAGAAAATGCCGACTTGGCTTGGTATTCCAATATGTGACCACACACAATTTGGACACCACGCCGATCGAGGCCAGCGCCTCCCATTCTCATGCACTGTGCAACCGTTTCTGGGACAGATAACGCGAATTTCTAACTTGTCATATTCCAAAAGAGGCTTTAAATGAGCTTGTTTATCTCTTATTAGGCTGGGTTCAAATCAAATATAGCCCCCTCAAATCAAGAATGCCACGCCGGCCAGCGCTGCCACCAAGGCCGCCAAACCACTCCTCTCCGCCGCGGAGCGGACTCCGGAACTTGTCCCCTGGTTGTTGGCGCCCTCCGCCCTGGAGCCGCCGACTGCCTGGTTCGTGAAGAAGTCGCTCGAAACGGCCTGCACGCCCATGGTCGGCGTGACGCTGCCCTCGACGCACAGGCCCTGCGGGTCCTTGAACGTCGCGTCCACGGCGCGCTTCCACGTCGCCTCGGGCCCGTATATCATCTCCTTCGTGTAGAAGAAGCGGCACTGAGCCGGCTGCATCAGGAACTGCAGCGGCGTCTGCGCGTCCGTGTGCGAGAAGGCGTTCTTGCCGTTGACCGCGCCCCCGTTGCTCGGCGTCGCCGACCGGTCCAGCAGGTAGCCCTCGGCGATGATCCCGAGCTCCGACTGGCTCAGCTGCTGCTGCTGCTCCGGCGGCGCCAGGAACAGCGTCGCCGCCGCGGCCTGCTGAATCTCGTTCAGCGGGAATACCTGCGCTCCCTCCACGCCCGCGATCGACTGCATCGGCCCCGTTGTGGGCCGCCCGCCGACGACGACGGTCTTGACATTCTGCTGCATGATCATGAGGTAGGAGAATAGCGTGCAAGTTGAGCCGCACGTGCCGTCTGTCAGGATCACAACGTTGTTCGGGTCGAATACCGCTGGGGCCGGGTTGGCGCGGTTGCCGGTGCCTGTGAGGTTGAAGTCAGACGCAGTGTCGTTCAGCGGCGTGCTGATGTACGACGTGAACCGGTCGCCCTTGATGTTCACGGGGGCGATGATCTGGTCTGTCGACGTGAAGTTCGTCTGGCCACCGGCGGAGAAAACACCACCGGGTACGAGGTTGCTGACGACACTGCTCTGCGACAGCGCCGCGAGCGCAAGCTGCCTCTGCGTCGCGTTTTGTGGGGTCAGGGTGTTCAGGTCGAGCGCCAGGATCTCGGGTTGTAGGGACGATGAGATCTTGGCCATCTGCTCCATGCTCTCCGACAGGCGCATGTTGTTGGCCTGGAAGAGCGGAGTGCCGGGGAACAGCTGTGCATACAGCTCAAAGCCGGCCGCCACGAGGCCGCCGCCGTTGCCTGTCACGTCGATGACGAGTTTCTGCTTCCCCGCCTGCTTGGACATGGCGAGGAAGGTCTCCGTCATCTTCTGGAAATTGACCACATACTCGAGAATGTCAAAGTCACCTTCGGGCGAGAAGCCCAGCACCGACAGCACGGCAACGTCCTCGTAACCCGCGCCCTGCAAGAAATAACCAGCTGTGATGTTGGCCCCACTGTCGCGGATCGCGGGCATGGGGAACCCCGGGATGTTGGGCGTTTCCGGCTGCCGTGTGCCCGGGGGGCCGGTCGGGGGCGGTGTCGTGGGTGTCGTGGGCTGTCCACCACCTCCGCCTGCTGTTGGGGGTGGTGCATTAGCCGGGTTGCAGAACTTCTGGTAGAAATCCTCGCCAGTGTTGACGCCCGTGAAGTCTGCGGTTGGGCGGATCAGGGCGTAGCTTTCCTGTGTCACCTTCTGGCCGTTGTCGTACTCGAGGGTCAAAGAGTCGCCCAGGAAGAAAATCGACGAGGCAAGGGCGGTGCGCGCCGTGGGCACAGCGTATTGCTGGAATTGTGAGTTCCACTGGGAGTCGGGGTCCTGGAAGTTGATGAACTTCAAGCCCTGGTCCTGGATAACCTGCGCAGCGTCCTGGCCGTTGATCTTCGTTATCGCCGGGGGCATCCCGTTTGTGCTGTTCACGGCTGTCTGGTTTGTACCTCCTATGGATGCTGTACCGTTGAGGACGCCTTGTGGGAGGTTAGCAAATCTGGACTGGCTGAGAGTCACAAATGAATCTTAAGAAGTACTCGGGGGAAACACTGACCAAGGTTATAGAGCTTTGGCACCTGCTTGCCATCTACTGACACGGAGACAATGTCATTGGCCAGGTCATTTCTGAAGCTGAAGGCCTTGAACATGTCTGGGCGAATGGCAAAGTGACCATCGTGTGCTGATGCCACCAGCTGGACCATTGCAGACTGGAACTCAAACTCGCTCTGAAACATTCCCGCCGTGGCGTTGGCACCTATCGCATCGAGTCCACCTTCAATATCCGTTGGCGGAAGCATGTATGATGCTGGCGGGTCTTTGAGCCATGCGAGTGAACTCTGCCACTGAACGTAGGCCTTGGTGCTGGCGATAAGCTTCGCTGCTTCTGCTGGTTTGTTTGGCACTGACTGCAGGCATGCGAAGGCTGTTGCAGCTGGTACTCTTGGGACAGCTGTGGTGGTGAGTTAGCTCAAGTGGCCTTCATACCTTACTACTCGCTCAATACAACAATGGCATACCTCGAGGATTGGCGGTCATCTGTTGGGCCTGGGCCTGCGAGACGGCCGCGCAGGCATTGTTGCCGGCTGGAGGAGGAGCGCCAGCTTGTGGTGCTGGCGCCGCCAATGAAAAGGAAAAAAGCCCGAGCAGGCCGGCCGCTCTCGTGGTGAAGCCCATGACCGCGTGTGTAAGTGGTCTCTATACAGGATATAAAAGAATGCAAAAAAACGTAGCAGCACCCGGCCAGCTACGGGTATGTACAGACGAAGGGCACGGCGGTGACCTTTGACGATGCCAGTGAGGTCGCGAGAGTGCGCCTTCCCCTGGCCATTCGGTCCCCGTTCAGGATACTCATGACTATATGGCCTGCGTCCTCCGAGCTTGTGATGCCAAGAAGAGATGTCCATGATGCTACCGGGCTGAAACAGTCGAGCCGCCGCCCCAAGAACGATAAGCTTCCTTGTCCTGACGATCTGCGGCACGCGAACAATATGCGAGTGCCACACCCGTGCACGCCAGAGATATAGCGGTTCGGTCTGACACGAAGCATATCCAGAGTGCATGAGCTCAAGAGTTCTTCCAAGTATATGCAACCATCCTTGATCCTCTCTCCTCTTTCGGCAGTGACATCCCGAACCGTGGGTTCGTGGGCTCCATCCACACGGGCTCAATTGAGCCTCTCTGCGGGCCTGGCCTTGGCATTTTGGAGAAGTACGAGAGTGGGAGCGAGCCAGGAGACCGGAGACTCCAAATGACTTGCGTCGAAACAGCGCCCAGCCCGACTGTTGCCAAGAGAAAGCAGAAACCAGAAGCGACGCCGCCAAAAGGCATGGCCCATACCGAGAAGATAAGGGGCGACAGACACGCCCCCATCAGAACATCGGACTGCCGTCTGTGGCATGCTCCGTCGTCCCGCCCGACCAACCCGGTCCACAGCACCGTCCCATCTCGACAACTGTCCCCCCTCCCAAAACCCTAGAATTGTCGCAGGCACAGGCACGCCCCCTCCGGATCCGGGAACTCCTGGGCCTTTTTTGACCTTTTTGACAGCAGTAGGATTTCAACCCCACGCCACACACGCTTGAAGGCCCCCCGGGACGCGGCCGACCCGAGAGCACGACATTAAGGTTGACTCCATGGCGAACGGTTTCGCGGGGCAGAAAGGCTAGAACGAGCTTAACCACTGGTCAGTAGCGTTTCTGTCTGAGGGCTGCCACACCTAGTATCGCCCACCAGATTGGGCGCCCGTGTCAATGCATGGCTCAATGGCGGGGGTCAGCACTGCCGACCGTAATTGCAAATACAACCTGGGGTCCAAACAGATAGGGCAGGCTTAGTGCCATGATCGACCGGCTGTCATTACTATGTACATGGCGTATCTGTCAGCAGGACAGAAGGGGTTTGGCCAGGTAGTTTCGAATTTACCACCTAACAAATATCCCGGCAGCTTGAGCCAGCCCCACGACAGCGCGCTGTCAGCGGCGGCTACCCGTTGGCAAAAGTGATTCAACAGCACAGGTGGTTCGAAGGATAAACATTCATCAGAGCTCCCTTCACGAGTCAAAGAATTGAAGCGTTTCTCGTTGGCTTCTATTTTTGGCCTGAGCAGCGTGAGATTCTGATCTGCCCCGCCTTATCGCCGCCGTCGTGTTCGCTCCTGGGTGTCCGTGTTTCTGTTTCAGCGTGCTTATATCGCTCTTGAAACATTGTCTGTGTTGAGGGAATTCCGCACCACACGGGAGGCTGATCACGCTGGCAAGCCACACTCGTTTTAGCTCTGAAAGGAGTATCTTTACCTGCCAACATCGTTAAAAGTGGCTTTTATGAGAGACTATGTACTGTGTAGTCACAGGGGTTTCTCTTTTGGCCCACTGACGACAGTTCAACTTTCAGAGATACCTATTAGACCTAACATACACCTTGTTGAAATGCACACTTCATTGACCTACCCTTCTTAGGTGAAAGAATGCGTGAAATGCCGTGCAATGCAACCTCCAAACCATCCCACGTACGTTCTGCCAATACTGTGTAAAGTGTTTCTCGAATCTTTGCCGTGCTTGTCAAACGCGCACAGAACTCCATCAGATGTCTCTATCTGTGCAGCTCCGGACGTATTCGCCGCTCATAACACATCAACACACCGAGGTGATGGTATGTATTAGGTCCGGGCATTGATCTCGCATATCCGTGAGTGCAGCCAAGTACTTGACTGTCTGACGGCAGAGTGTTTTGTTGCACTCTGTGTGGTATTGGACAGTGGACTGTGCACATTGTAGTCGTGTGGCAGGCTTGGGAGTCTGGCATGATTATCGATCATGCCACGGACCTGTCATGTGATGATACGGATACCATACGAGGGACGGAATCTCTTTCTTGGGGCACTGTTTGGGTGGATGCCTGTATTTTGCAAGACTTGTAGAAACCATGATTTCCATACCAAGCGTCTTCCACCTATGCGTATCATTACTAAGGTAATTCCTTTCGATTAAGTAGACTGTTGTTTAGGCGCCCTCATTTGCAGAACGTGCACGGTTTATAACAGTGTATTTGGTGGAAAAGCCGCCGACTTGCAGACTCTCAACCATAAGCCCTGATCAGCCAGCGAAGACTTCTCAGTGCGAGGTGCCCACCTTGAATATGTCAGTCTGTTGATCACTTTGGCAATCCTCTCTAAACACGAAGCCCATGCACACTCCAAGGGAAAACTGACCTGCCAAACATTGAGCGAGACTCCTCCACCCGGGCTTTGCACGCCTTGTCCATATGCGACAATCGAGTTAAGCCAGTCGTACTCGTCGCTGCCGGTTTCGAACAGAAGGACCAGATTTGGTGCGTGACCCTTCTCTCGTACCAAGATATTACCTCCGTCGTTGGTCTGAAGCACGTAGACGACATCCGGGTTGAAAGATCCATTGCCGTCAACGAGGCCCGCATCACCGCCGCCCGCAGCAACAGTACCTGTAAATAGTAAGTTAATTCCTCCGCATATGACAGCAGTCCTTGAGCGAGCGGGCCTCAAGACTTTATATTTCTAATGTGAAAGTTACCTGAAAGCTTCGGCCCAGAGAACGATCCGCCGATAATTGGTTCGAAGACCCTGTCTCCCAAGGGCGTGGTGCCAATGTTGATCGTTGGGCCACTTGTGATGTTGAGCGAGAAAAGGTAAGTCAGAGCTGGCGGGCTGGGTTGCTGGGTTTTTCCAGCCATGGCTACGGCAGCCAGGGCCAGGAATGACAGGCACGAGTGAAGCATTTCGATTACTGGATGCAAGATCGACGGGAACAGTTCACTGCTCAAATAGGAACACTGGTTGAGGAAGAGACTGAGGAGCTGGAAGCTTTGGAAAAGAACTCGAGCCTCCCCGGTGTAGCATTCAATCGAGTTTTATAGCCTGCCACCCTGTGTACCCTAGCATTTCAGCCCCAGCTGATAATGCAGATTACTTTTGCTTTTGAAAGCTGAGGTCATCCGAACGGCAGCCAGCCGTTCTAGCGCCCGCCTTGATGCCTCGTCAAGCCTATCATCTCAAGGCCATAAATCAATATAAGCCACTTGGCACAGACACACCGGCTTTAAATCCATAGTCAGCAACTAGTCTTGACGTATTTCTTACGCTGTGGATGTGATTTGGCGCGAGCCCATCACTCTACATAGACAAGCCAACAGCGCACTTAGCCCCAGCTCCACCTCTGAGCTGGCTCGCGATTGTGTACATGTGCCAAGAGACGATATACAGCCATCTGACAGCCAAGACCGAAATCAAGCGAGGGGAAAATGCTCTGTATGTGTGGACGGGTTCATCGCAAAAATCCCAAGGACGATTTAATTCTTGGCAATGAAGATTCGACAATCCATGGCTGATGATCCGGCTTGTCCGGATTCAGCCCTGGAGATACACAGCACTTCAAACCTCGAAATTAAACAGACAGTGAAGTGGTGTTATCCGGTATATCGATCCAGAAGATTCCCTATACTTTTAGATGTCTTCCGAAAGCGCAATGGACCTTAGGTAGTGGATACGGTCCGCGGGAGACTTTGAACCCCGAATGCGCCATGGCTCTTGAATCATGAGAAAGCTTGTCGGCGGCGGAGTCAAATTAGAAAAACGGTCTAATTTTGGGGCAAAGGAGCGACCTATCCGAATTGATATAACCACACGATGGAAGCGATTTGGCTTTGGAATTCGTAGTATTCCTCCTGTTTAACAAAATTATTCATTATCCTACGTACCTAAGCCCACTATGCGCTACTCCTACTCCTCCTTCACGGCACTCCTGCTGCACGCAGCCGGGATACACGGCGCAACGCTACCGCTTTTCCACCCCTGGAATGCCAGCGACTGGGTGGCGTCGGACGATACTGTCCGCGGTGGCCTGAGCCGCTCCAGTCTCGAGATCATCCCACCCGGCGCACCCGGAAACCCCTCCGGCAGCGAGCCCATCGCTAGCTTCATCGGCAGCCTCAATTACGAGGCGCTCAACGGCAGCGGTTTCGCGTCGCAGAGGACGGTCGACGGGTGGCCCGCGGTGGACCTCTCGGCGTACGACAGGCTCGTGCTGGAGGTGCCGTACGCGGACGGCAAGACGTACACGATCAACGTCAAGGACACGGTGCTCCCGGACGTCAACGGGGTGGAGCAGGCGACCGTCAGCTGGGAGCACGACTTCCAGCTGCCCGCCCGGGATGCGGCCGCTGCTTCTGCGGGAGACTTTGACCGGGTCGTCGTCAGGTTTGGGGACTTGGTCCCGACGTACCGTGGCAGGGTGCAGAATGACACGGCACCTCTCAACTTGGCGGACATCAAGAGGTTCAACATTATGATCCGCAGGTAAGTTGTGAGTGTTACAGCTTGGCTCAGTGCAATTACTAACATGTGGCTGCAGTTTCTTTGGCCAAGAGACGCAAGCAGGAGACTTTGAGCTGAGGATCAAGTCAATACTGGCTGCAGATTCTGAGGTTATCTGAGGACCTCCGTGACCCTGAGCTCATGACAAGTCTTCCCAAAGAGAGGTCCGCTGGAGTTCTGAAGTACATGAGGAGTAAGACACCATAAGTCTGGCTCAGAGAGGCAAGAGTTCGTCAGGGATGTACATACGCACGAACGCAGGTAAAATGTATGGTGAATAATAACTTTTCGCGTATTTTTATATCTCATGGTCATGATCTCATATGATATGTGCTCAACCCCCTGCGGCTGCTTCTCCCAGAACTACCATCGGGTATACGGTATTTGGAAACGGGAATAAAACAAGCCACCAAAGCTATGTACTGAAAAGGAATGCGGCTACGCTGGTTTGCGGCCCCAGACCGCCTTCAGCTTGAAGTATGAGTGTTGCTCGCGCGAGCGGATCTCCCTCCTCAGCTGGGCAATGTACACCAGGACCTCCTCCCTGCTCCAGCCGACAATGACGTTGGCAATGAAGAGGACGTAACCCTCAATGTCGGTTTCGAGAGCGGTCTGCGCCCAGTGCCCTATCTCCTTCAGCTTCTTGTCCCGGGGCCAGCCGCCAACAGGAGCCTGGGGTGGTGTCAGCAGGTCTTCATGTCCGATATCAAGTCCCAAATCTCAAATCTAGTCCCTCCGAGGTTAGCGACGTGCTCACCTTGAATTCCCATTCCTGGATGTCTACAAAGCCGGCTTCTTCCATGGCCTTCCTCTGGATCCCGGTGTCGACGACCATGAACGTCCGCCCAAGGGTCCTGCCGCCCTCCTCGAAGAACTTGCCCCACTGCGAGATGGCCGACTTCTCGCCGACGGAGCCGTCGTCGCTGACCATGTGCGGCGAGCCCTCGAAGCTCTCCACCCAGGCCCCCGGCTTCAGCGCGTTGTACGCCTCCTTGAACAGCGCGGGCCAGTCGACGATGCTGCCGACGAGGTAGCGCATGTGGATGTAGTCGAACTCGTTGGCGTGGAAGGTCCATTCTGAGGTGCAATCCTCGATCTCGCTGCGAGGGGAGTTATTGGTCAGGGTGCATGTTCGCAGTCAGTCCTGCCGCCGGGAGAACTCACAACTTCAGGTTAGGAGGGACCCATTTTGGCTGGATCGGTGAGATATCGGTGCCGACGACATTTGCCTCGGGGTGGTCGTCGGCGAAGTCTCTGTGCGCTTGTAAGCTGTGGACTGGCCGTGCGGATGAGGAAAAAGAGCATTGCATACATTGCCCACAGCCCTGTTCCCGTGCCGACGTCGAGGACTTTCTGCTCCAGAGTCAGCGGGACACTCCGTGGTCCCAGAGCGGGGACCCGGCCCGTACCTGGACGTTGTCTCCAATTGGAGCAAAGTAGAGCTTGTTGTCGGCGCAGAGACTCAAGAAATGATGGCTGTTTGGCACACGATGTTCAGCCAAGGAATGCTCTTTAAGTTGTTGTGTAAAAATGCTCACTTGATGTCCATCGCCTCATTTTGCATCTCATCGTTGGAGCCCCTTAGAGTTGAGATGTGGTCAGTTGCCAAGACTTGTGGTGGGATGTTTCTCCGGTGTACACTGGATGCGGGGAGGGGTCAAGGGGGTGGAATGTTCGCACCAGTACTGCGCATTGTCGCCCACATGGTCGCTGTGATATGTTCGGCCGTGGATGGTTCTGTACTCGAGGATGCTCGAGGTTATCGAGTCTGTCGAGCTTGCCGTGTCTCCAAATGCGGAATCGTTGTCGTCGTCGAGATCTTGCTGTGCCTGATCTCAGCGCCACATGTCTCTCTGCGCGCCCGCCCAAAGGTGGCACGCGACTGGGCTGATCACACCCACCTGTCCCGCCAGCTCTGTCCAATGGGTGGGAGGCAGTAAGCCCGTATCCTCGCCTGCGTTTCCCGCCGCGCCGCCCGCTGCCTCGCTCGCTGCCTCACCCGCCGTCTCGCCTGCCGCGGAGGATTGCGCGGGGGGTTGCGCGGGCGGAGAGGAAGTGGGCGACCGCTCCTGGGCGGGAGGGGCTGGAGGGGTTGCACCGGCTGCATCGCCGGGAGGCTCGCTGCTGGCCATTGTCGATGAATCGCAATCCGATGATACAAGACTCTTGAAAACGAGCAACGTCGGCGGTGGAACCTGGCCCAGAAGTGGGAATATCCAGGGCTACGACTAGGTAAAGTACTTATGCAGACTACACTTTAGAAAAGGGCCATCACCCGCCGCGAATGGCGGTCGGGGCGTCGCCCCGAGCAGAGGATTCCACCGCGGTTCGACCCCACTGTGGGTGCTAGGGGACGGGGCCGTCATGGGCACATCTCGTGGCTTTGGACCAGGATGAGGCAATGGATCTCCCGGGCACCAATGCAGCAGCAGACTGATTCACAGCGACGTGGCCCGCACTGGTCTCAACGCCCCCCGAGGCACTCGTTAGATAGCGAGGATAGCTCTCCACCTGTCTCCCGTCCTCTCAAGCACTTGGCGCTGTTAGCGTAAAGCCGGCGCACTCGGCCGTGCCAAATGCCCGCTTAGCACGTTTTGTTCGGGTTGGAGGTTGCAGGGGAGCAAGGGGAGCAATGGTGCTGGACTGGCTAAATACGAACAGCCGTCGGCCCCAACGCTGGCTAGAGGCCAGGCAGAGAGGTCAGGGGAAGAAAGGCCAGGACCAGGGTGACATGTTGAAGGAGGCACGCCGTGGGATGGGCGACAGCCGGGGTGACGATGTTGCTGGTTGATCCGCACCCGCATGCCGCGCGTGGCCGTCATGTCGTGCGACCGCCCACTCTGAGCGGGCCAACGAGTGGGATGAGTGCTTCTAGAACCTGTCATACCGCAAAGGCATGTGGAAGGAGCGCGGGCTGCAGCGAGACCCGAGCACAAAATGCACATAAGATGGCCCGGCCCAGGATAAGCTTGGCTGCCCTGGCGAGTAGGAGGGGTTCGACCGCCAGATTGATGCTGCAGGTGAATGCACGCGCGGTAATTGCTCTGGCTCTGGTGAGGTCACTGTTGAGCTGCAGGCACGTTGTGCAGTGCCCCTCCTCTGCCCCTCCTGGTGACTTCTTCTAGTGATCCAACGATACGAGACACGCCAGAGTCCTGTTGACGATTTGTGTTCTTCATTGGCCGGCAGTGATAGAACAGAATTGAGTGCGTTCGTTCCGAAAGCTTTCGAGGGCTTTCGAGGTTGTACACGACGTTGGTTGACCCAGGACTTGACCGCTGAGACCGGGACACAACGTTGAAAGACATCGCATAAATGCCTCCCTTTGTGTCCGGTAGTTGGGAGCAACTGCCTTATTATTAGCCTGAAGAGTATCGCAGACTTCATTAAATGTGCGAGTGTCGTCGTCCTTGAGAATAATGAAGGGCGGAAGTATGCAATTCCGCCGACGGGGAGGCTGACCCCTCACGGTGTTTCCTTTGCCCGGTATAGGCCGGAAAGAGGTCCGTTGTCCGCCGACCACCCCACACCCGGCCCAAGGCCGGCGATATATATATGCATGAAGAAAATGGTGCAGAGACGATCTCTGATTGTCCTTCACATACACAACAAGATACCCGGAAATTTGGTGTAAATCGAAATCATGTCTCCATCAGCCGCCCCAGCATCGAAGAGCTATAGCATAGCCTCCATCCCAGCGGTAAGTACCCGGGCAGGCTTGATTCACCCTGCGTGGCAAATTATTGACGAGGCCTAAGGACGGGATCGGCCCAGAGGTCGTCGATGCCGGCATCACAGTCTTGAAGACGCTGTCAGAAACGCTGGGGTCGTTCGACATCGACTTCACGCACTTCGACTGGAGCTCGGACACTTATAAGAAGACCGGGAAGTACATTCCCGACGGCGGACTCGATGAGCTTAAGAAGCACGACGCTATCCTCTTTGGCGCCGTCGGTGCCCCAGGTGAGTGCCACATAACGGGGCCTGGCCTTTTGTCCGGCGACGGCAATGTGAATTCCTGCTGACAAAGTCCGGAGACGTCCCCGACCACATTTCACTCTGGAGCCTGCGTCTGGCGATCTGCCAACCTTTCCAGCAATACGCCAACGTGAGGCCGACCAAGGTGTTCCGAGGGACCCAGTCGCCCCTGAGGAACTGCAAGACCGGCGACCTCGACTGGGTCATTGTGCGCGAGAACTCAGAGGGCGAGTATGCCGGGCAGGGCGGACGCAGCCACCGTGGCCACCCCTGGGAGACCGCCACCGAGGTGGCCATGTTCACGCGCCACGGCGTGGAGCGCATCATCAGGTTCGCGTTCGAGACGGCGCAGAGCAGGCCCCGGAAGCTCCTCACGGTCGTGACCAAGAGCAACGCCCAGCGGAACGGGATGGTGCTCTGGGACGAGGTGGCAGCCGCGGTCGCCAAGGACTTCCCTGACGTTACCGTCGACAAGATGCTGGTGGATGCGATGACTTGCAGAATGGTCCTCAAGCCAGAGTCGCTTGATACCATTGTGGCTACGAACTTGGTAAGTGAAGCTCCAACCGGCGAGTAATCAACGGCCGCATCTAATATTTCCGTAGCACGCAGACATCCTTTCCGATCTGGCAGCCGCGCTGGCAGGATCCATAGGTATTGCACCAACATCGAATCTGGACCCAACGCGCCAGAACCCTAGCATGTTCGAGCCCATCCACGGTTCTGCATTCGACATCACCGGCAAGGGAATTTCAAACCCTGTCGCCACATTCTGGACGAGCGCTGAGATGCTGGCATGGCTCGGGGAGAAGGATGCGAGCACCAAGTTGTTGGATGCTGTGGAGCGTGTCTGTGAGAAGGGAATCGTCACAGCTGACCTCGGCGGCAAGGCGAAGACGGCGGACGTGACGGCTGCGGTGTGCGATGAGATCAGGAGCTCGTACGGAAAGAAGTAATGCACAGCCGAGATTTGATGAGGTGCGTCGGCGACTACATGCATGGCACATTTGATTTTGTAAATTAGACTTCAATTGTCAGTAAAATCCGAATCCTGTTGTGGAGTCCGCACTGCCAGCTTGTGCGAAGTTTGAGAAGTCCAAAGCACCGAGAGGGTCCCACCAGTCCTGCTCGCTCAAATCCATGAATGCATTGGTTTCTTCCGGCATAAAGTAAGGAGTTGTAGTCAATCCCGGGTTCCATCCGGTAGGCCCTAGTATCACACCGTATGATTCTGGGGCTTCTGACTGCTGAGGTATTAAGGGGGAGCTGCTCAACACAATTAGTTATCTGATGGGCGATGGTGTTGGAGGATGTTTAGAAGACACTTTGATGATAGGGTTAGGCCACCTTGGCTAAGGACTTACGGTCGAGCGGTGTCTCCATGTCTCGGGCCATGACCAAGCCTGGTGGGATGATGTGCTGCGATGACACGCTGCCTCGTCGTCTTCTGCTGATTGCCTGGCGTGCTTTGAGTCTCGTTACTTTTCTGACTCTCTCGGATTGCATTTCCAGCACCATTACTATTCGTTCTGTCATGGGATCGTGTAGAGCGTCCCAACGAAGGAGATGCGCCAATGGCAGGAGGCTCCTCTACAGAGCCGGGCGCAGCCTCTGGCTTTGACTTTCTCTGCTCCAAGGCGGCAATCAAGTGCCCTACTGCTTGAGCACAAGAATCGGGCCATGATGTGCCCCGTTTGGAGAGCTGGCTGAGGATTCGCAGCGTGCGCCTGGCATATCTTTACAATATAGTCGATCAGCGGGAGATGTCTTTCCAAATGGGTAAGCCCAAGCCCTGGGATTCCAATTCAACAAACCTTAATGCGGATGATATACTGGTAACGCCTTCAAGTGCAGCATAACTGAGTATAAAACAGCTCATCCACACTGACCACGTCAGAAGAGGCCAGACCATGACTGATGCTGAAGATGTGTCGCTAGTATGGTTCAACTGCTGGTTGCCGATCGTTTCAAGAATCGCCCTGGAAGCGCCAATGCAGGCCTCTAGAGCGGCTTGGGAAGCAGAGGTTCGAGGTGTTTTGGCCAGGAGTGGCCTGTTGAGCGCAATGGTAGACTCATGCTGTAGGACCAAGAGTAAAGAGTGGTACAAGGGGGCGGTGTGTTCATCGCCAGGCTCTCCCGCCTGCCCCATTTGATCCTCATCATCCGTGTGGTCGACAATGAGAGCGTCGTGTACGTCGTTCGTCCATCTTGTAAGCTTCGACTGGACGTGCAGTGACCGGTCCAGCGTGTCTTGTCTAACATGCAGGCTCTTGTGACGGAGCTCAAGAATCATTCCCCGGATCTGCGCATGCTTGGACAGAAGTGTGAGGAGCTGCAACTGATCTAAAGCTCAAATGCAACGTCAGCATTGGAGTATGTTAATCTCGAGATGTCTCGAATTGCATGCCTTTGGACTCATCTTTGTGCGACTCGTCTTCGCTCCCAGCTGGTTGATGGTACTCGACATCGTTGGGGAAGCAAACGTCGACATCGGAATCTTGAACATCGAGCGGAAGGCCAAGAGCCTGACACACCAGTCTCTCCAAGCAGTAGAAGGACCACCATATCCGTTTCCTCATTGATACTTCGTGTGGGTTGAAATTTTGGTATCTTCGCGGACATCTGTGCAGGCCCAAATGATATGCCATCCTCACGACTACGCCACCTACCCGGGAGGCCATGTTGAATTTGAGCATGCTTACCAGGAAGAGCTCGACGCAGAGAGCGGCCTGTATGTTCTTGAGCGACGCTGGAGTCCCCAGGATGAAGTGAAGGGAGGAGGCTACGTGATCGAGGCTGAAGAAAACGAGGTCCAGAGGAACTGGGCCTGGGCCTGAAGCATTGGAAGTCCTTAGCTGACGGGAATCTGCCAAGGCGATGGAGGTTATTGCTCGCACTATAGCTGAATCTTGGGCAGAGATATTTTCGAGACCGCTGTTGGCGACCTGCTCCAGGATCTCGACCACCTCTGGGCCGTGCAGGAAAGGGAAGACGGGATGCCAGATCTCGAAGTAGCTCTTTGTCCAGGCTATCACGGCCTCAAAAGTGACACTCGAGGCCATCAGGTTCTCACTTGATATGACCTCGTCCGATCGCCAAAAAGGAGCACGGGCGCCGGTGCCCGGAGTGGCCGGGTTCGCGCCGACAGACTCGCGGGCGTCGTCGAGCTGGTCGTCCTCGCCCGGGACCAGCTGCGAGACACTGAGCTGCTGGCCAGTGCTGCGGGACAGAATGCCATAGACGGTTCGCACGAAGTGTATGCCGCTGCTGCTGCCCACAAACCGAGGCAGTCCCGGGTTGCCGCCATCCCTCATCAAGCCCGTCTCCTGGTTCTCATGTTGGCGGAACGAGGCGGTGCGTCGTCGTTTGCTGGCACGCTCGGCGGGAGAGTGCGGCTCTGTCTGAGACCAATCGCCCTCGTAACTGTCTGGGCTTCCAGACACGCTCATTTTGGCTGGCAGCGGCCCATTGCGACGGGTCAACCGTTAAAAAAAGAGGTGTCGGTGTGATGAGATTTGTTCTGGTAACCCGAGTAGAGGAGTCATGAGAGGCGCGGAGTTTCCAAATGCCTGGGAATCTGCCCTGGGCGCTCAGAAGTTAGGGGCTCGGGGTGTGAATTAGCGGGGCTTATCAGCGCCCAGAGGTCCCTCTACTCTACCTAGGTACCTAGGAACAGACGACAGGCACCACCTACCTAGGTATCTACCGCCACCTGCTTACAGCCAACCTCACGATTTAAATACCTGTAAATGCAGAGGTTTTCGGCCTGACTGCTCCTCCTCCTCACTGTGGCCACGCGAAGTCATATGCTCCGATAAGAAGTTGATGTGCTCCGCGATTAAAAATACAATCTTTTATTATCATTGGCGAATCTATTTGCCCTGCTGGCCTGCTGTAGACTTGCCCCAGGAGTCGTGCTCCCTCGACTGAGGGGAGAGTGCCTCGAGACACGTGGGGCTCGTTGAGTACGCATGCCCAGTTGAGGCGAGCCCGAGTGAAGACTCTGCCCATCATCTGCCGGCATAGAGATGGAACCGCCCATCTGACCATTGTGATGTGTCTGGGCTGTGAGGCTGCCAACGTTGGTTGGACCTTCGGTTGGAGGCGTGACGGGCGCGATGGCGTCAAGTTCTCTCACGGCTCGAGCCTGGCCGAAGTCTATATTGACTGGAGAAGCGCCTTCTTCCCTATTCGCCTCGAACCATACCTCAACATGGGCGCGATCTTCCAGCGGGGTTTTGCTCCAAACAGTCATCAATTCTGCCTTCTCTTGCTGCGTCGTGGGAGTGGATCTGGAGAGCACGGATGGCCTCAGAGTAGGCCGTGATGCTGCGTCACTATGTGTCCCAGCACGAGCTTCAGCGAGCGCAGAGAACAGAGCCTTTTCCGTCTCAGCGAGCCGCTTTTCCAGAGCATTAATATAGCCAGCCGGTATGCCTCTGTCGTGGCTCGTCAGTAGCTACCTCTGTGGTTGAACATGGCTGCGGATGCAAGATATGAAAATCCGGGGAAACCGACCTCCTATTCTTCTCCGGATAGTTGCAGTTGGCGATTGCACTGGCGCATTGTGTGCATGTGGGGCTTCCAGGACAGGTCAGTGACTGAGCATTCGCTATGCAGAATTGTCCACGGTCCTTACAGCTTGCGATCACACTGCCGGGATGGATCCGATCGTCAGTAACCTCTGGGCATGTCCCCCTGGGTTCAGACGGCTGCTACGTGAGCCGGGGAAAGACAACACCGACCTTGCATTTCTTGTGCCTACATGGCTCACATGCTATCAAAGCGGTTTCAACCCCGTCGTCGCTCATGTTATCAACCAGCAGGCGATTCGTCGCTACGCATCCGGTGCTCCAGTCGCTCAACTAGTCACGGAGATGGGCGGAGGAAATCTGCCCGCAGTGAGCGAGGTGCGAGGTGCGAGGTGCTCGAGTTCTCAACTCCGCCTCTTCCGCGAACAACCCTTACCCTGCGAACGTCCTCTAGCTTCCCGAGTTGGCCTTGAGGCGAGGTTCGGGACCCCCAGAGCGATGTCACGGACAGGGAAAGGCATTGCTGTATCAACATGACCACATCCAGGATATAGGTAGTCCCAACAGGAGATTATCTGACCTTGATTGAAATAAGGGTGGTTGTCCCAGTGGGAATGGCCCCAGAGCAGGCTATCCTACCAGAGGTTGTCCCACAAGAGGTTGTCCCACAAGAGGTTGTCCCACAAGAGGTTGTCCCACAAGAGGTTGTCCCACAAGAGGTTGTCCCACAAGGAGATATCCCATAGGAGGTTATCCCATAGGAGGTTATCCCATAGGCGGTTATCCCGTATGAGACTATCTTATAGCAGGGTGTCCTATGGAAGGGTACCAACAGGAGGTCAACTGAGATGAGGGTATCCTAGAGGAGGTCGACTGAGAGGAGTATATCCTCACACGGTCTTGGACTCCAATTGAACTCTGCTTCCAGCGAACACACCCACTTAAGTATGCTGGCACTCAGCATGCATATGAGGAAAGAAGAGCAGTTGGCCTAGGTCAGAGAGGGCTGTGGTCCACCAGGCATGTTGATCTACCCCTTTCCCAAGCAGGTCACGCGCTGATCGAATATCGTATTTGATCAAACTCATCTCTTCTATCTGGCTATCCAAGCTTCTGATGAGAGAGCCCCGAAAGGTCCCCGGCGTGCAAGAGCGTGGCCACTGCCTAGGTGTCTCCCTAGGACTACCAGTGCATCCACCTTACTTTCTATCTAAAGTCAATGAGAATCACTTCCCTTCAGTTTCATGACTCTAGAACAATCCCAATGCAGAGCTGCTCTACACATCATCACGAGGGAGGAGCTCAACCACGATGATGGAGTGGATGCTCCCCTCTGGCTTTCTCTGTCCTGTCACCTTCAGCACCCCTTCCTCCCGTCCCTCGCTTGCTCTGCTGAAGAGAGCCTCCCAGTCCACCATCTCTCGTTCCTTCGCGTTCAACATTGCGTGCATCGTCAGATCCAAGAACCGCATTGCGTTCTCATCACGCACCGACACGCCGGCACTAGCGCCACTGCTGTTCTCCCAGGAGCTCGAACCAACTATCGGATGCATGACCTGGTCCGCGATCAGCAGCTTGGAACCCCCGGGCCCCTTCTTCATGGCGGGCATCAGATGGTGCAGTATCTTGACCGCGTACTTGTCGGAGTAGTTGTGGAATATCATGCGCAGGAAATAAACGTCGGCATTCTTGACGGGCTGTGTGGTGAAGAAATCGTGGGGCAGGAATGATACCCTCGAGGCGATGTCCTTTTCAACGCCTTCCTGGTCTTGTGCCTGAGACACGATTTCCGGCAGGTCTTGAACGATGAAGTTTGGGTTCGGAAAAGCCTTTGCAAGGGCGTAGGCTATGGTTCCCCTGCTGCCTCCGACATCTACCACAGTGCTGCCGGGTGGAAGAAGCTGCCAGTCCCATGCATTGACTATATGAGCGGTGTTATAGGCCGACGTAGACTGGAATCCATCCATCGCACGCCCAAACCGAGGGCCTCTGACAGGGTCCGTGTCCCAGGCCTTGTAGACAGGAAGGGTACTCCCCGAGAGATAGTTGAAGGGAGTCTCATTGGGCTCCTCTGAATACCCCCACTTGTCAAAGGCCTCGATGCAGTGCGCGGCCCATTGGGCGGACTCCAGCGAAGCAAAATAGATCAGATCTCGGGGCCCAGGGACCGTCAGGAGTTTGGACCCAGCGGTGTGGCCAACAAACCCTAACGTGTATGCGGTCAGAACAGTCCTTGACTGGCACCACTGTATGTAGAGGCTTTCATACCGGGTCGTGGTTCCTGAAAGATGTTGCAGGTCATCAGGTAACGCAGCATACGCTGAGTGATGTCTCGGTTCGCACCCGACTTTGCTGCCAGGTCGGAGTAGCTGATGTCACTGCCAACAGGCACATAAGACGGCACATCGTAATGACAAATCCAGCGAAAGGCATTGTTGATATGGTACTAGAAAGAGGGTCAGTACTGGTGAGAGCGTGCATGCTGAAACTGGGCGGTTGGGCATACCGAGCAACTGTAATCGAAAATATGATCCATAGGTCCCAGGGCTAACTGCTGGATCTTTTTGGAAGCGTCAAGTAGTTGACTCCGTGCTTCTCGCACCTCATGAGGGCAGTCCGGGAAGCTCGAAGGAGCGTCGACGGAGAAGGATGGAGCCGGGATATTTTTGTCCGAGAGGAAGGACTTTACGGTCTTTGCACTGGCCAATATCACGTTGGCCAAGTCCTCCAGATCCTCAATTGCTCGGACATTGGGTTTGACTGCTTGGTTTGCCATCTTTGAGTTCTGCTTGAGCTTTGTCTTGCGCTGACTGACTCTCTCTTAAAGTCTGCATTTTCTGAACCGAGAGCATTCCGTGGGAATCACCTCGGTAATTATAACTGCTGACGGGTGAGCAAGAAATCTGGAGTTGGACTCAAAACAAACTAATGCGAACAGGGCGTCGTTGTCAGCAAGTGTGCATGAGGCTTGTCTCCCTCGGAGCATGGTGTCGGTCGATCACGTACACTTCGGTGCGTTCCGCCCGTGATCCAGAGTGCGAGGAAACCCGAGCCACACGGGTTCAAAATATCAACATGCATGCATGTACTATACAGACTTTGCCCGCATGATGCCCGCCGCAGCCGCGACCACGTAGGAGACTTTGGAGGTGAGGGGAGGAGCATCGTCATCTTTGTGTTTCCTCCGGTCGGTCGCCAAACTGCCTCGCACCACCTCAACACCTTGCTTTCTTGGAAGCACTGCCCGAGACATCTCGAATTGACCGGCAATTTGTCGTTTAGATCACCCCAGGAAGCAAGAAAGCAGCAAGCCTATGTCTGCAGCGCATGTAGAGTCGGCCATACAGCTCTAGCGAGGGTTGTACCCGCCCACAGGGGCGGGCTCCCCCTGGCAAGTCCACATCCCAGTTGCACAGGAGCCAAAATGCCAGTGATTCTCCGATACCAAAGAGCGTCACGTAGCTTCATGTTGCTTCTGGGTGATCTTGGGTGATTTTACGATGGCCCGTCCTAGGCGCAGTCCGAAGTGGACAAAGCCACAGTGTGGCGGTCATTTCAGCAGGCTCATTTGATCAACCAAGCTCTAAGGGCCACGCCACTGTAGGATAGGGGCCTCTGTCCGCGGAATGCCCCATGGCACGTCACAAGAGCTACAGCCAAAGGGGCAGGAAATAACTCATACGCCGTCGTCCCCACCACAGTTGTCAACTTCGTCAACTCAATTCCTCATCGCAGCAAAGTCACAAACGCGCAGTACTGTCTACACACCGTTCATCCATACCAAGTTCAAGCTCCCGTCTGAAGAATCGAATTCTGTCCACCGTCCACCGTTGTTGATATTGTACCCCGATGGAGTCTTCTACAGCCTACACTACCTCACGCAGCCTTCGGCGTGACAGACAGAGACGTCGCGCAGCTCTTTGACAAGCCGTCGGACCGCACAGCACCAGCTCATAATCGCATTGACCTCGCTGTCTTCACAGCCATCCACTCCGCGCACACGGAGCCTTGCCTCTGGTCCGGCCGGCCTGAAGACCTTCTCCGGGGCTGTTTTGCCTCCAGAATCCCTGAGGATACTGCGGCTCTCACACCCGCAGCAGCGTCAACAGGACCCCATCCAGTCCAGGCCAAATAGGCATGGCCGCAACCACAGCTGGCTTCCTCCAATACCATGAACCAGATATAATCAGTATCCTGGTCTTGTTGTCGTTCTTCTTCTTTCTGTCGTCTGTGGGATGGGTCTTCAACAAGGCCATCCGGGCTGGCCTGATCGGCCAGATCCTGATGGGCATTCTCTACGGCGCACCCGTTGGCAATATCCTGGACACTGCGTGGCAGGAGACGTTCATGGCCTTGGGCTATGTTGGCCTTATTCTCATCATTTTTGAAGGCGGTCTCACAATCAGGCTCGACCTTCTAAAGGCCAATTTCCTGCTCAGCACCATAGCTGCAGCCATAGGCATCACTGCGCCCATCGCCCTGTGCTATCTGCTCCTCTACCTGGGTTTTGGATATGGTGCCTTGGAGACTTTTATCATCGGTGCCGCTCTCTCCACGACTTCTATTGGCACGACGTTCGTGGTCATCGGCAGCTCACCGCACGTCGACTTCACACACACCAAAGTTGGCACTGTGCTGATCTCTGCAGCGCTCTTCGACGATGTCGTTGGCTTGATCATGGTTAGCGTCATATCAAACCTTGGAGGCATCGGCGAAGGCGAGGGCGGGAACATTGGCTGGATTGTAGGAAGACCCATCCTTGCGAGCTTCGCAATCGGCGCTGTCTCGCCCTTGCTGGCCAAGTTCGCAGCCGGTCCGCTGTACCGGCGCTTTGTCGAGCGACACGTCGCCGTCCTGGGCCATCGAGCCACAACCTGCCTCATGATAATCGTTCTGTCAGCCCATCTCGTTGTCTGCGCCTACGCTGGGGCTTCTCTCTTGTTCGGCGCCTTCTTAGCGGGCACATTCTTGAGTACCCTCTCAGACGGGGCCACTCAGGCTATTGAGAGTGAGGATGGCGGGGAAATGGTAGCGCCTGCCTTCCATGAGACGTTCGAGACTTTCATATCAGCCCCACAGGCTCTCGTCCTGGAGCCGCTCTTCTTTGCCAGCATCGGCTTCGCTATACCATTTAAGAGACTGTGGGCAGGCACTGTTATTTGGCGTGGCATTGTATTCTCACTGCTAATGGCCATTGGAAAGGTAAGAACTAGTCCACCTCACCTTTGTTTTTGTCTTCGGACCCACTTGGCTGATATAATTCATCACTGCAGGCTATTGTAGGTCTCTCTATTCCGTTTTGGGATCTTGTGTCCCAGCGATCTCCAGTTGGAGGCCAGAGAAGTCTCACAAAAGACTGGGCTCCTGCGTCGCTGTTGGGAATGGCTATGGTCGCTCGAGGTGAGATTGGACTGCTCATAATCCAACTCGGGCTGAACGACACTTCGTTTCTGTCCCAGGAGGCATTTCTCGTCGCCATCTGGGCCATCGTCCTGAACACCATCCTCGGCCCGCTCTCTGTTGGCCTGCTGCTTAACAGATCAGAGGAGACAATTGCAAAGGACCCTCGGTGGGGCTTACAAAAGCAGGAGGCAGAGGACAGTAGTTCACCTGACCTGCCACACACCTCGCCGCCTCAAGCTGCGTCAACCGAAGACCGTCTTTAATCTTGTGTACGTGTGATCAACACGTGGGGAAAATACATAGTCTGGGAGTCTTTTATTGAGACTTTGCTTGCCGCTTCAGGCTAGTTTCCACGTTCTTAAGAGAATGCTTGATTATTTAACCCACAGTTTTCAATTTTTTAAAGGAGTTTACGGCATATGTTATCAATTAAATCAACACTGGAATTCATTCAGCATGGATCGCCCATATGTTGGCATCACTGACAGGTGTGCTGCGGGAGTGTGCTGCGGGAGTGTGCTGCGAGAACACGAACTGAATTTAGTCTTCATTGTATACAGCCATCTAGAAGTAGAGAGAAGAAATGAAAAGACAGAGAAAAAGATTGGGTAAATGCCTTGTTACTCTAACTACAGGCGGCGCTATGCTCGTTTGCAAAGTGTGAGGGCTACGGACTTAATCGATGACATTCGATTGCGTCTTAATATTCTAGGTAGTGAAACTGCCTGCTAGCCCCGTGATGAATGCCTACCTCTGTAATTTCGGGTTTCGACTATGATCAAACGGCACTGTCAGACGTAGTTAAATAGCGTAAAGAGACGAGGTAATATCATCGGCATTGGGGGCAGCATCTCGGTGCCAGGATTTATCCGCAGAAGTGGGTCGATGGTAGAAGCGAGGACGGCAGTTCAAATTTCCCAGACCTTTTTCTCTTGAGCGGCTGGATTGTTTGAGATCACCTATCCACATGGCCTAATATGTTGGTGTCGTGGCGTGATTGGACGCCGCAACAGACTTGACAATGACGGTCAGCCAAGAGTTTATGGGGCACCGCTCTATGAGAGCAAACCCAAGTCTGCCCAGATTCGGTAAGTAGGAGAAATGAGGAAGCTGCCATGGCCGAAAATGCGTCTTCTGAGACGATAGAGTAATAGAGACACTCAGATAGAGGTGTACCAGAAAGATGATTAGGTAGACTTCGGATGCTAAAGGGAGCATAAGCTCCGACGACTAAACACATACAAAATATCTACATCCTGCTCCAGGAATACGAAGCGTATAAAGAAATAACATTAAAGTTTCCGGTGAGATGCAATCACCATACGATCCGAAGTCTGAGGGTCTGGTGTCTTTTCTCTAGAAGACTCGATTGTTTCAGCTTCAAAACAAGTCGTACTGTGAAAGCATTACTGGCCGCCTTCATGTGTTGAACTCATAACTGGGCTTTGCCATAAAGAATTAAGACATCAGAAAACAGTACTCTTGTTTCGATCCT
Organism: Diaporthe velutina; assembly: GCA_038088505.1. Lineage (NCBI taxonomy): Eukaryota > Fungi > Ascomycota > Sordariomycetes > Diaporthales > Diaporthaceae > Diaporthe > Diaporthe velutina. The sequence goes on along the minus strand of JBBWSJ010000075.1, from coordinate 107,726 downwards.
GCTGGTACGACGGGTTAAGTCCGGCAGACCTAGACACCTAGTTCTTATGTAAGCCCGGGATGATCGAGCTACGGGTACGATGCCGATCGTGAGGAGTAGCAGGACTGAGTCCATCTTTCTCTCTCGCATCGATAGTGAACGACAAGACATCATGAAAATCACACAGGTGAGCGTTTCAGAACGAAGTGAAATGGATGAATGAAGTTTATTGACTCTGGCAGCTCTACGTTTACCCCATCAAATCGCTGCGGGGCATTGCCTTGGAAAGGGCGAAGCTTGATAGGCAGGGCGTACAGCACGATCGCCGCTTCATGCTGCTGAGGGTGCACGATGACGGTCACCATGAGGCAGTTGAAGTCGTCAGATATCCAGCGTGTGCTCTTTTCGTCCCAGAGATCGTGGATGGAAAGATTGTCGTGAAATACCAGACCCCGGAGGACTCGGCTTCCGAGCCGACGCAGGCGCAGAAAACAGCACTCGAGATCCCGTTGGAGCCTGATACCTCCGGGCTTGAGACAGTGCTGGTTGACTTGTACAAGAGCACGACCATGGGCTACCGCATGCCTGAGGCTCACAACTCCTGGTTCAGCTCATGCCTCGGCTTCGAGACTATCCTCGTGTACGTTGGGGACGGCAAACGGCAGGTGCTGGGGACGATGTCGCCACATGTCAAGAACCAGCAGAACCAGGGCTGGCTATCCTCTATGAAGAACTACATTGGTGCGAATCAGGACCCTCACTGGCTCACGTTCTCCTGCGTCGCATCGTATCTGATCGCGACCGAAGCGTCTGTGAACGACGTGAGCGCCAGGCTCCCACCTGGCGAGGAGATGGACATTCGCAAATTCCGGCCAAACATCGTCGTTGAGGGCGAGGAGCCCTGGGACGAGGATTACTGGGGCCAGATCGAGGTTGAGAACGGCGTGCGATTCGATCTGACTGGGAACTGCGGGCGCTGCGTGTCAATCAATGTCGACTACGCAACAGGAAGGCCCGGAACAGGCGAGAGCGGCAATGTTCTCAAGAAGCTGATGAAGGATCGCAGGGTCGACAAGGGAAATAAGTATTCTCCTATTTTTGGTCGTTATGGCTTCCTCGAGGCCGAGCGGGCAGAGATCCGAGTTGGGCAAGACGTCGCCGTTACCAAAAGAATGGAGGAGAGATGTGTCTGGGTGAGTACTCCACGGTTCTCTATTTACCTCCGAGGCAAAGTTTCTGTCGTGCAAAACCTTGTCACTTGTCGAATTTTACTGCTTTGGCCTTTTGTTGGATCGCAGAATGCACCCCAGACCACCTACACCATGCTGCGCTAATCATGTCAAACGCATTATGTGTGCCGTGCCTGAGGACGAGCTAACTCAAATGATGCAGGATTGGCCGCCGTATAAATGAGCTTATGTAGGTCTTGTTCTTTGGGTGTACCTAGGTAGACGGATTGTTCTTCTAGATGGGGAGTCGACTTGTTAGCAATGGAGTAGTCAAGTCGAAGCTGTTCCAAGCTGGCCGAGGCGGCTGCTAACATGCTGTAAATACGCGGTCCATAGGTGTACCTGCCGTCTGTAACTGCACGCCTGCAGCTGCTGTAACAACGGGCCGGTATTGGCTCGACCCCGACCCCGAGGCAGCTCATCTGCTAAGAGAGACTAGCGCCGACGGGGTCAATTGGGGACACTAATCCCTGCCCGTATCAGCTCTTGCTGCTGCTCCTTCCGGCCAGACAGACCCAAAAAAGTACAGATGGCGACTCCAAATTTCCTTCGTCATCTGCTTCCTGCCTAGAAACATCTTCTGCTCGCTTCCACACTCTCCCAACTCCGTTCCTTTTGCCCTCTCTGCACAAGACACGCGCAGCCCGGCTGAAGCGATCAATTTCCTCTCCTCCAATGCGGTAGGCGCATACCTAGACAGACGATCGACCTCGACCCGGCTCCTCATCGCAACCACCACTGCGCAGGTGTTGCCGCCGACGCCCCACCATGGCGCCGCCGCCACCGACGACTCTCGTCGACAACCCGCAGATCAAATCTGCTGAGTTGCTGACGCCGCGGCCGCTGTTCCTCCATGCCTACGTATGGCCCTTTACCATCGCCTGGCCTGTGTTCCTAGCTTTCTACCTGAGCCCTGAGCTCTACGACCAGCATATCGGTGGCCAAGAATGGACATTTGTCTGGGTCGGCACCATCATCACCTTCCAGAGTCTCTTCTGGCTGAGTACCCACTGGAGCGTCAGCGCGAAGGCTATAATTACCGCTAGGAAAGTTTCATCTATCGAAGAGGCGCAACAGATAAAGGTCATTCCTGTCGCAAATGCTGGTGTGGCCGATATCAGCGACCTCATCCGAGAGAAGGTGAGTCTATGGCGCCTACTGTGCCTTTCGAGCTTGTTGCTCCATGGGGCTTTCGGCTGACCTGTTTTTAGATTGATGGCAAGAACACGTTGTCCTTTCTCTTCCAGAAACGTCGTTTCCTGTATGACCCCGATAAGAAGACATTTGCGACCTTGAGCTACGCAGTCGACACCGAGCCAAAGCCTACCCTCGACACCTTTCAAAAGTCCAAGGGCTTTACCAACGCTGCGGAGATCAAGAAACTGGAGCAGTACTATGGCACCAATACCTTCGATATCCCGGTTCCTACATTTACCGAGCTCTTCAAGGAGCATGCAGTCGCGCCGTTCTTTGTCTTTCAGGTGTTCTGTGTCGGTCTGTGGATGCTGGATGACTATTGGTATTATTCGCTCTTCACTCTCTTCATGCTGGTTGTCTTCGAAAGTACCGTCGTCTGGCAGCGTCAGAGGACCTTGAACGAATTCCGTGGCATGAGTATCAAGCCGTACGACATTTGGGTCTACCGACTGGGCAAGTGGACCGAGGTCCAGAGCGACAAGCTCCTCCCAGGAGACCTTGTGTCTGCTGGTCGAACCAAAGAAGACAGTGGTGTCGCCTGCGACATGCTGTTGGTTGAAGGAACAGCCATCGTCAACGAGGCCATGCTGTCCGGAGAAAGCACACCCTTGCTGAAGGAGTCTATCCAGCTACGCCCAGCCGACGCGAGATTGGAGCCTGAAGGTCTCGACAAGAACGCTTTCCTCTGGGGTGGCACCAAGATTCTCCAGATCACCCATGGCAACCCTGACGATCCGAAGCCTCCCGTTGCCTCCGGAGTTCCTCCTCCCCCTGACAAGGGTGCGATGGCTATTGTTATCAAGACTGGTTTCGAAACATCGCAGGGCAGCTTGGTCCGCACTATGATCTATTCCACAGAGCGTGTCTCCGCCAACAACGTCGAGGCTCTACTCTTCATCCTGTTCCTGCTCATCTTCGCCATCGCCGCGTCTTGGTATGTGTGGACCGAGGGTGTTCAGAAAGATCGCAAGCGATCCAAGCTCCTGCTTGACTGTGTTCTCATCATCACGAGCGTGGTGCCTCCCGAGCTGCCTATGGAGCTTAGTTTGGCTGTCAATACGAGCTTGGCTGCTCTCGCTAAATACGCCATTTTCTGCACGGAGCCTTTCCGTATTCCCTATGCTGGTCGTATCGACGTGGCTTGTTTCGACAAGACGGGAACGCTGACCGGAGAGGATCTGGTCGTCGAGGGCATTGCTGGGCTTGGCCTTGGGTCCTCTGGCACCGACACGCCACAAGAATCCGGTGGCGCACACAGCAGGATGACACCTGTCAAGGACTCTGGTTTGGCTTCCACGCTCGTTCTTGCTACCGCTCATGCACTGGTCAAGCTGGATGAGGGAGACATTGTAGGCGATCCAATGGAGAAGGCCACCTTATCTTCTCTTGGCTGGACTCTTGGCAAGAACGACACGTTGACGCACAAGCCTGCGACAGCTGCTGCTGGAGGTACTGTGGGAACAGTCCAAATCAAGCGTCGCTTCCAATTCTCGTCCGCCCTCAAGCGTCAGAGCTCAGTCGCTACTGTCACAGGCAAGGACCCAAAGACTGGTACACAAATGCGAGGTACCTTCGTCGGTGTAAAAGGCGCGCCAGAAACGATTATGAAGATGCTTGTGTCTGTTCCTGCGGATTATGAAGAGACTTTCAAATACTTCACCCGCAGGGGATCTCGTGTCTTGGCATTGGCGTACAAGCAACTCACGACAGACGATGAGCTAGGGGCCAAGAGGATTAACGAGCTCAAGCGTGAGAACGTCGAGGCTGGTTTGACCTTCGCTGGATTCCTGGTTCTCCATACCCCATTGAAGGACGACGCCAAGCAAGCTGTCCAAATGCTCAACGAGAGTAGCCACAGGGTCGTCATGATCACTGGTGACAACCCTCTCACTGCTGCTCACGTGGCTCGCGAGGTCGAGATTGTTGACCGCGACGTGCTCATTCTTGATGCTCCCGAACATAACGACAATGGAGAGAAACTTGTTTGGCACAGCGTCGATGGACGCATCAGTATCGAGGTGGATGCCTCAAAGCCTATCGACTCGGAAATTCTGAACAAGTATGACCTCTGTGTTACTGGCTACGCTCTGGCGAAGTTCAAGGACCAGGTTGGCTGGCATCAAATCCTACGTTATACTTGGGTATATGCCCGAGTTTCGCCCAAGCAGAAGGAGGAACTTCTCCTGGGCTACAAGGACATGGGCTATTTCACGCTGATGGCCGGCGACGGAACCAATGACGTGGGTGCTCTGAAGCAGGCTCACATCGGAATCGCCCTCTTGAACGGAACCCAGGAAGACCTTACCCGTATCGCCGAACACTCTCGGAACACTAAGATGAAGGAGATGTATCAGAAGCAGATAGACCTGATGAAGCGCTTCAACCAACCAGCGCCTCCAGTACCTCCCCTGATCGCTCACCTGTACCCTCCTGGACCGTCCAATCCCCACTACCAAAAGGCCATCGAGCGCGAAGCCCAAAAGAAGGGAGTCTCGCCAGCTGAATTCGCGCGGTCTCAAGGACATCAGCAGCCAATCGAAACAGTGACGTCCCCGGCCGCCCAACAGCTGATCGACTCTGATCCCCGTGCGGCCAAGCAAGCGCAAGCAGCCAAGAAGGCAGCCAGCTTCGCCGAACAAATCCAGCAAAGCATGATGGACAACGATATCGATGACGGTGAGCCTCCCGCTCTCAAGCTTGGAGACGCCTCTGTTGCTGCACCCTTCACCTCCAAACTGCGAAATGTTATCGCCATTCCGAACATTATTCGCCAGGGTCGATGCACGCTCGTCGCCACCATTCAAATGTACAAGATTCTCGCCCTCAACTGTCTCATCAGCGCTTACAGCTTGAGTGTTCTGTATCTGGAAGGCATCAAGTTTGGTGATGGGCAGTATACCATCAGTGGTATGCTCATGAGCGTCTGTTTCTTGTCCATCTCGCGGGCCAAGTCTGTTGAAGGCCTTTCCAAGGAACGCCCGCAGCCAAACATTTTCAACTTCTACATCATCGGTTCTATCCTCGGCCAGTTTGCGGTACACATTGTTACCCTGATCTACATCGCCAGATTTTGCGACACGCTTGAGCCGTAAGTTCCCAACACTGCCTTTCTCGCGAAGACAACTTACTGACACGTTGTGATAGTCGTGACGAAATCGTCGACCTAGAGGCCGAGTTCACTCCCTCGCTCCTAAACAGTGCTGTATACCTCCTGCAGCTCATCCAGCAAATCAGCACATTCGCCGTCAACTACCAAGGCCGACCCTTCCGTGAAGCTCTGTCTGAGAACAAGGGCATGTTCTACGGTATTGTGGGTGTAACGGCCATTGCCTTCTCTTGCTCGACCGAGTTCATTCCCGAGCTCAATGAGCAGATGAAGCTGGTGCCGTTCTCAAGCGATTTCAAGACCACCATGACGGCCGTCATGATTGTCGACTATGCAGCGTGCTGGGTCATTGAGGTTACTCTGAAGAAGATCTTCTCGGACTACAAGCCTCGTGACATCGCGCTCCGGAGGCCAGACCAGCTGGAGCGAGAGCGAGTGCGCCAGGAAGAGCAGCAGAAGCTCAAGGAGGCTGAGGAAGAGAGGAAGAGGCTGGAGAAGGTGGCTGAGTTTGAACGAAAGGTCGAAGCACAGAGGCAGAGGCTAGAGGCCTGGAGAGACGGTCGTCAGCGGGCTTAGGGAACCTACTGTATGTAAGTAGGGCCAGGCCACATGTTCGAAGTTAGGAGAGCATATAGACTGGACGGGGGTGAATAGAATTACACATCTCATAGACTAGGCGCAGTGCAAACGCCTGTACCAATTCTCAAGCCTATTTACTCACACTCTCAAAGCCAAGAATACGTGCCTTCAAGACCTACTTGCAAAGTTTCTGCCAGCTGTGAGCTATGAGCTGTGCCGTGGTGCACTGGGCTTCTGCGAAGAGTGGTTGAACTTGGCCTATCATGAAGTCACACCTAGACAAGCATTGCCCTTGTGATCATACATGACTTTCACAGTTGAGACTCAAGGCCTGGGAAACATTGTGCTATTGTACAAGCAGCTGTCTATTTGCATCTCCGATGAAGATCGAAAGAGAAGAAAAGACTCAACTACGCAATAAGTAGCATCTCTCTTTCTCTCTCTTTTTATCTTGCCTCTTGTCGAACCATTGCATCCAAATCCGCAACCATAACACTGGGATATTCCGGTCAAGGAAGCGCAGGAAAAAAGCATCCAGAATCAGCCATCACCCCACCACCCAACCTACACAGACAGGCAAAAGTTCACCTGTGCCCTGTAACGGGTCATGTGCACCCTTCAAGATTTCTCGGAACCATTGAGCTCGTCCCAGGAGAGATGCTCGATCTCATCCGAGGGGACGAGAGGCGCCCGTGAGAGCTTTAGTTGCCGGGGTTCTTGGCAACGAAGGCAACACCCTTCTCGATGTTCTTCTTGAGGTCAGCAAGGCAGGCCTCGAGCATCTTCTCCTCCTGGCCGTCGAGCTTGCCGAGGGGCAGGATCTTCTCGACACCGTTGGGGCCGAGCTCGACCTTGGAGGAGAAGAAGTCGATGCCCTGGTCCTTGTACAGAGGGGAGTCGACAAAGGTGGGCTCGACGACGCCCTTCTCGCCCTGGGAGGCGCGCAGCAGGGACTCGGCCATGCGGGCACCGGCCATGGCCATGGACAGGGTGGCGGAACCGGCGCCGTCCTTGGCCTTGACGACCTCGTCGCCACCGAACTGGACGCGCTTGACGATCTCCTCGTTGGAGGACAGGTCGGGGTGGGCGGACTGGGAGAACAGGGGGACGATGGTCACGCCGGAGTGGCCACCGACAACGGTGATGTTCTCATCGGCGGGGTCGGTGCCCTTGAGCTGGGAGACGAAGCGGGAGGCGCGGACGACGTCGAGGGTGGTGACACCGAACAGGCGCTTGGGGTTGTAGACACCGCGGGCCTTGAAGACCTCGGCGACGATGGGAACGGTGGAGTTGACGGGGTTGGAGATGACGAGGATGTTGGCGTCGGGGGAGGCCTCGGCGGCGGCCTTGGCCAGGTCGCGGACGATGGAGGCGTTGGTGTTGAACAGGTCGTCACGGGTCATGCCGGGCTTGCGGGGGACACCGGCGGGGATGAGGACGACCTCAGCACCCTTGAGGGCGTCGGACAGGCCGGAGGAGGTAGGGTCGTAGCCTGTGACGGTGGACTTGGTGTTGATGTGGGAGATGTCGGCAGCAACGCCTGCAGGGGGGGAAGGCTGTTAGCATTGTTGTTGCTGTGCTGCGGTTTGCCAGAATTCTGACGCGTTTAAGCTGTGCCGACAACTTGGTTCCAATGGAGGACAGGCGATCATGAAAGGGCAGATGATGCTTACCAGGCGCCATGCGGATATCGTACAGGGCAAGCTCGGTCACTCTAGGGTTGAGCTTGAGCAGCAGGGACAGAGGCTGGCCAATGCCACCAGCAGCACCGAGGACGGTCACCTTGGACAGCTACAAAGAAGACGGGGAAAGTCAATTCCGATTCCTCAAGAATAAGGCGCAGTGGTGCAATGAGCGACATACCTGACGAGCCGACGCCGAGAAGGCGCGGCGCTGGAACATAGAGGCCATTCGGGGAGCGGCAAACATCTTGACTATCTTTGTGTCGGGGTGAGGAACAGAAAGGCTGGGAGACTTTGTGGTTGGGTTCTATATTAGCTCGAGTGCTGCAGAAGCTCAAGGAGGATGGAAGTCAGCCTTACCGACAAGAGACGAGAGGCTGGAGAATAGATGGTGACGACAATGCTGTTAAGAAAAGTTTCCAATCTGAGGTTGCAGGTGCGTCCAAAAAGCTCACTCCGGTCGGTCTTGCTGATGTGGAGCCCATCTGGCTGTTCCGCACTAGCGAGCTAGCCGAGTGTCCCCTCAAGGCTTAGCGTGACGGGCCATCGGAGCACCTCGGGATTTCAAGCGCGCCTCTCGCGACAAACCTGGGCAGCCCGGCAGTCCGAAGCACGATGGAGTCCCCACCAAGGTTTGGTGGACTGGACCAAGCTCTTGTGAGCCATGTGATTGATTATATGGCCTTGGTTCCAAGACAAAGAAAGGGTGGTGACTGAGACCGTGTCTTCAGCCGTGCAGCTCCGAACAGAATTCATTGGCTTGTCTGGGCAGATGCACACCCAAAAGCCAAACTGACCTTCTCGTCCAGTGCCGATGCATATGCCACATGCATCTCATTCTCCTCACCAAGGGTCTTGCTCTGGCCTGGGCATCATCTTCTAGGAGGAGAACCCCAAACGCCCACGAATCTGCTTCGAAATTATAAAGAATTGGAGTAGCTAAGCTCAAGCTTTCTTCTCCTTAGATATTACCGGATCCTTTATCCGACTTTCTCTCTCAGGCACAGGCACTTGTACCGGAATTTCCGGACTACCCGGGTGGGGGATGGTAACAACTATATTCGGCCGCCGGGCCATTCACAAGTGGCCGGCAGCATTGATCAGTGCTTTAATGCATATGTAGTCAAACAATCTCCCAGGACCATTTGTGCTCACTGTAACTTCAACCCCTCATCGTGTGCTCACACTTCTCTCAGTCATCCGCCAAAATGGAGTCCATAAGGGAAACACTGGCCAAATATGGCAACACCTGGAACACCGAAGTGCCGCCTGCGCTGGCAAAGCTCTATGGGCCCATCCAGGCCAAGGCCCAGAGCAAGTACAACGGTCAGATCAAGGCGGAGACGGCCATCAAATACGGGCCGGATGCAAGGAATCGCCTCGATGTCTATACCCCAGTAGAGGCAGACAAGTCTGGAGGCTCTGGCAGGCCTGTTGTCGTCTTCATCCACGGAGGCGGCCTCGTTGCTGGCGACACCAATATGTATGCTAACATTGGTGCGTGACCTTCCCATCCTATAACCGCGCCTGCTCATGCAAATTGATCTGACTTGTCTTCAGGCAATTACTTTACCAGCAACGGCTTTACCACAGTTCTGGTCACATATCGGCTGGCTTTGCAGGGAGGTCACCATCCTGATGGTGCCGACGACGTCACTGCCGCCCTTGAATGGATTCAGGCAAACATCGCCCAGCACGGTGGAGACCCGACTAGGGTTGTCGCTCTCGGCCAGAGTGCTGGCGGCTTCCACCTCGCCACGGCCCTCTTCACCGGTAGGCTGGACCCCAGCCCCAAGCCTCTCCTCCGTGGCGCCGTCCTCCTGTCCGCCCCTTTCACCTGCGGCACCGACGACCCCAGCAGGGCGGATGCACTGAAGGACTGGTTCCAGACCAACGACTTGTTTGAGCTCAACCACCGCTTCGCTCCGGCCGCCATCTTCCGGCAGGAGTTCTTCGGCAACGCGACGACCCCACCCCGTCAGAAGCTCCCCTGTGAGCTGCTGATGATGGTCGGCGAGGCTGAGGCGAATGAGATCCTCGAGGGCACGTTTGACTTCTTGAGTGACTACAGGAAGAGGTTCTCTAAGTTGCCCGTGCTGGAGGTGCTCAAGGGCCATAACCATGTCTCATATACATTTGGGCTGGGCCTGGATGAGCCAGAGTACGCAGCTGTGGGATCGAGGCTTATTTCTTTCATTAAGGAGAGCACAGCACAATTGAGCATGGGCACCTAGGTATGCTCTCACCTCTGCGATTTTCAACTCTCGTTTTCTCGCACTATGTGGACAGATTGGATACAAAGAAATTCTGATGTTCAGTTTCACACTTGCGCAGTGCGGTCTTTTTGTTTGTCACCTTTAAACGGTCAAAGAATGCCGCTGTGCTAAAATTGGCAGGCAATCAAGATTTCTGGTGGTGATTTCAATCTCTTGTGACAGAAAATTCGGAAGAATATTCGATGAAGGACACACTCGTCTATCACGGTATGAGTTTCTCGTATGATTGAGAGGATGAATGGCAGTATGTCTACGTAAGTAGGTAGTGTTGAGGTGACCTTACAACCTGAGGCTCCTGGGAGACGATGTGGGCTTGGTGCAGTGCCAGTGTCAGACACTTGACCTGTGCTCTATCCCATTTCACTAATAGTTGGAACTGGCAGTCAAGAGAAAATGAATACGTCATTGGCTTCATGGTGAACTTTATGAACCAATCCACCTTCACTTTATGGAAATATTTTTGCGTATCAAGACGTAGAAGGTCGAATCAGGTTGTTGACCCAATTCACTTGCAATTTAGCCCTCGGCGGTGCGCATGCATGGCATATTCTTAAGTGAATCAGCTGTTCAGCAACCAACGTTCCACCTTGCGCAAGGTGGTCTCGATACCCGACAACCTACACATGCATCAACCTACCTACCAGCCTACCCATCCAGCCTACGCTCCCAGTCTATCATTCCAGTCCGAAAGCCTACATCAACTTCAATTGAAACTGCGATGGCTTCGGGTGAGCCTGTCGGAAATCAGTCGAACTGGCTTACAATCATCAACAAACTCGACAATGTACCGCGCGGCACTCCCCAGAACCCGCAAGCCTTCTCTGGCTTCTTCGCTGGGTACTGGACCTTCTTGGTACAAGAGGGCAGTAATAATAATCTGATCCCTGTTGGCTACATCGCAGATTGGCTGGTCAAGAAGATCAATTGGAACCATCATCCTCGGTTCACTATCTACCAGGAAGGCAGACTCATCTTCCTCGACGCCAAGCACGACACTGCTCAGCCCCAGCGAGCCGACATTGAAGCAAGCAAGTCTCTGCGAGCTTTGATCATGGAGCTGCTTGACAGCGGTGGTGTCCAGGGATTTCGCCATTTGCACCACAAGGGTGATTGCTACCGCATCCCAGGCCTGCAGGGTCACATCGAGATCGACCGCAACGCTGCCCAGCTCTTTGGACTTCTGACTATGGGGGCCCACATGACATGCTACACATGGGAGACATCCGAGGAGGGCCAACAGCTGAAGCTCTGGGTCCCGCGCCGAGCATTGAACAAGAACTACGATGCTGGAAAACTTGACAACACTGTTGCTGGTGGCATCACTGGTGGAAACACTCCATTGGAGACCATACTGGCTGAGGCTGAGGAGGAGGCTGGTCTGAGCCGGGACTTCGTGGCTGCGAACATCAAGGCAATGGGCACCCTGAGTTACTTCAACCGCTGTTCCGCAGACGAGGGAGGTCACATGAGGCCGCGAGTCCTGTTCAATTTCGACATGGAGCTGCCAAAAGACATGCTGCCCCGGCCACATGACGGAAAGGTCAGCGAGTTTCTCCGAATGGATGCGCTGGAGGTGAAGGGAGCGATCCTGGCCGGAGAAATGGCGGACGATGCAGCGATCGTATGGCTGGGCTTCCTCGTCCGGCGCGGCATTGTGGATGAGCAGAACGAGCCTGGCATGCAACAAATCACCGACCGGATGCACCGCCACTTACCGTTCCCAATTGGTCTGGCATGAGCATGGGAAATGATTTTCCTTGCGGAAGAGTCCTTACCCACCACCGGGAGCGGGAGGATCATCCGAACACATCACCTACCCACCTAGGTAATTTGTCTGCTAGTCTTGAGACCACACTATTCTTTGGCAGACTTGTGTTGCTGTGTCTGACTCTCACTATGCAGACCCACATTCCGGCGAATCATGTCATCCACTAGGTGACCCAAAATGCCAAGGGAAACTGTGTCTTTCTCTGTTGCTGACGAGGACTTTGCCAGTTGAGTCAAGGGAATCAGGTGTGAATAATCCTCCGTAGAAAATCATTACCGTACAAAGCACTATTCCGCGCAAGTATTCGTGCACTCGTCTACAAGCAGTGGGTGCCCAAGGCAGACTGGGTCGCTTTGGCGAGGCACACCATAGGCCTTGATCCCGAATATTCATACCAGCAACGAATGGACCCCAACGTTCTCATGATTTCTCGACAGATAGCTATCGGGATGTGGGCGGCAAATCTCGGCACCTGACCCTGGGTACGCTGGGACCTGGCAGTGCAGGTTTGAAGATATTTTGGGACGGCCTCATAAGGCTCGCTGACTCGCATAAGCGGCCCGGAAGAGCTCCATTGATCCACGGAAGCGAGCCTTCGAATTGAGTTTTTCTGGGGAAGCCGCATCGCCGGACCCTATTCTTTACCTTAAAAACTGTGAAGCGAAATTGCCATCGACGCTCTGCTGAGTCGATAATCGAAGGAGTCGGCTCCGAGCGCAACACGAGTAGGTTGGAAGGGTGCCCAGGGTAGGTTGGAAGGGTGCCCAGGGTAGGTTGGAAGGGTGCCCAGAGTACCTAGGTAGGTGGAAGAGTGCCCAGTGTAGGTGGAAGAGTGCCCAGTGTAGGTTGGAAGAGTGCCTAGAGTACGTTGGGAGGGTACCTAGAGTAGGTGGGAAGGGTACCTAGGTAGGTTGGAAGGGTAGGTTGGAAGGGTAGGGTTATGGAAGGGTAGACTGGAACTGAGCACGTCAGCCCTGTGGGTGCCCCTTCCACTACTGAGGATCACAGACCGTCTTTGCCCCCACACATTCTTCAAAATAGATCTGTGGCTTTAAGGTGTAAGGGGAGGACTTCATGAAAACATTCAGCAGCGCAGGGATAATCGGTGATCGATCTTGTCGATGTGGATCCTGAAAAACGGTGACAGTTGGGATGAACAGTCCACATCTGGAAAGTTTGCCGGGATCTCCTTAAGCTTTTGAGCCTCTTTGACATCAGACGGTGTCCAAAGTCGATGAGATTGCACTACTATTTTCGAACCTGTGGATATGCATGGCGAGGATGTGGTCAGAAGCAGGGGAAAGACATCGAGTAAGGCTCATGGTGGAGATTCTCAACCACCAATAATTGTGAACGTGAAGACTTCGATTCCAACATAAATAATCATCATGTTGCCCTCCCATCTGGATTTGAACTTCCAACTCATCACCATCACTCAACAATTCACTCTCCTTTGCATCCTTCAGTCTTTCATTAACGGTCTCTGTCGTTTTTAAAACTACAACACTCATTCTTGATATAATAATCATCAACCACACTCATTCAAAATGCAGTCCACTCTCATCTCCATGCTCGCCATTGCCGGCGCTGTCACCGCTGCTCCTCTCCAGGGCCGCGATGTCGCCTGGGTCGATGCTTCGGAGGTCGCTTCCTGGAACAACACCCTCGCAAACGGCTGGGCGGGCCAGGTGGTCGTCGACTACCAGCCTTACCTCAAGGTCGTCACCGGCTGTGTGCCTTTCCCCGTCGTCGCTGAGGACGGCAAGCTCGGGTGAGTTGCTTTACCTCCCCGGACCCTAACATAGGAAGAAACAGCTTTGCTAACTACAATCCCAGCTCCGGCCTCAAGCCCACCGGCTCCATGTCTGGCGAGTGCGACTCCAGCACCGGCCAGGTCTACGCCCGCAGCGGCTGGCTGAAGAACGGCCACTGGAGCATCATGTACTCCTGGTACTTCCCCAAGAACCAGAACAAGGACCTGCTGCCCTCCGAGGGCCACCGCCACGACTTCCAGAACGTCATCATCTACTTCAACAACGACGACGACGACTTCGCCCACAACCCTCCTCTGGGCGTCGCATACAGCGCCGCCGCCGACGGCACCTACACCAAGCTCAAGCCCGGCAGCGACGACGCCCCCGTCTTCCAGGACAACACCCACCTCTACGTCCAGTACGACCGCCTCAGCGAGGACCCCAAGCTCCACGTCGTCTCCTCCACCGGTGAGGCCGGCGGCCAGCAGCCCATCGTCCAGTGGAACGCTTTCACCGATGCTGCCCAGCGTTCTATCTCCACTGCCGACTTTGGCGAGGGTGTCACCGTCCCTTTCATCGACGCCCACTTCCAGGCTAACATTGAGGCTGGATTCGACGCCGGCTTCTTTGCTTAAGAGTATCTCATCCTGGACTACATATAATTTCCTTAACATGTCGCTATCGCTTGTGTGGGTTTGGTGGGGAAAAGAACCATCTTCTCGGGGTCAGGGTTGGGGCGTCTAATATAGAGGGTTTTGGTGGGAAAATAATGTGACCATAGAACCATAGGTAAATTTTATTCTCATAGGTCGATCTATACATTCTTATTGACCACAACAACAACCAAAACTCGTAATTTGTGTAACTGTTTCTTGTGACTCTACTCGCAACTCTTGGGATTTCCCCGGCAATACACAACCGGCATCGATTTACAATGGAGTCTGTGAGCGAGTCAAGATCATCTACTACAGGAGTCTACAAGGAAGAAGTTAGTAATCCATCATTGTGACAATTAGCGGTTTGGTACGAGGGGAGAGGTTTGCAATCATAATCAAGGATAAAATATTGCAGCACTAAACATGAGAGTTATCAAAGAGTGCATATAACCAGAAACGAATTAAGGTTATCGCCGAGTGTCGGGAGTTGTGGAGGCTGCCGCCACTGGTACGTCGACGACAGCTGGTGACAGCTGGCAGTCAACAAGCTCGGACCGTCCGACAAGCAACAGGGATAGACCATCATGCGGAGACCCCACGTGCAAGGGGCGCAGTAGTGACGTTGCCTGACCCGATCTTCTGGGAGCGTGTGAGCGAGATAACCTTTTCTGGCCACAGCCACCCTCGGCCAGCGAAGGGCGACCAGCTGGCCCAACGCCCAGGAATCGCAACAAGCCGCCTTGATTCGTAATGCCCAGCAACGAGCCTCCTTGTACTTCGCCTCCATAAGCCTCGGCCAGTACAGCTGAAGCTCCGTTTCGGAGCCAGCCTAGAAGGCGAACGAACATTTTCAAGATTACAAAAAGACACGGCTCTCCCCAGGTAAGCCAACGGTAGGTTTCTTCTTGGTCCCTATATTCGAACTGCTCGTGCATTAAACCAAGCATTATCACCACCAAACCGAAATAACTCACCAAACAACACACAACCAAACATCAAGTATCTATCACCATGTCTGCCGCTGAATACTATGGTGGCCACCCCAGCCAACACCGATCACATAACTCCCACTACGCTGCACCCCACCAGCAGCAGTACGCATCATCTTCTCACGTCGCACCCTACTCGGGCTATGCTCCTCCTGCCCAGCAGCACTACGCATCGGGTGCTTCACAACCATACGATGACCGCCAGCCAGGACAGGCACAGGACGGCGAGAAGGGCCTCATGGCGACCGTCATCGGCGGAGGTGCAGGCGGCGCCATCGGGCACAAGATGAGCCACGGAAGCAAGTTCAAGACGCTCCTGGGCGGCGCCGCCGGTGCAGCGGTGGCCAACGCGATCGAGCACAAGATCAAGGGCAAGAAGCAGCCCAGCCATGGCCACCATCACGGCCATCACCACGCGCCGCCTCCTCCCCACCACGGGCATCACGGACACGGCGGGTCTTTCGCAGGGCTCCTGCCTGCCAGCTCGCACCACGGCGGCTCCATGAGCAGCCTGGGTGGCCTGCTTGGAGGGAAGCAGCACCATGGTCCACCTTCGCATCACTCCGGCCACCATGGTCAACATCACGGACATCACCGGTGGTAAATCAGGGTCTTTGTCGGCATTTTCTTGAGTCACTTAAACTGCATTGGCTTCTGGAGTTACGCTTGAACGACTTTTTTACGGTACTCAAATTTGGCTACAGCGCACTGGCTTGGAAACCTACGGATAGGTTGGCACCGGATTGGTTATACCCATGTTAAAGAGGTGCAACAAGACATGTATATAGCACAAGCATTAGATAATTATGACGGAAGATTTCTATCATTTTCGACCATGAACTTGATTGGTTCCAACCGGAACCCTACACATGTGTGAAGTGCATCTTGAAGCTGGAAATGTCCTATTGTCTACGTCCTCGGGACGGCTGAACCGAGGAGTGACACCACTAATCTTGCTTCCATCCCAGATCATGCAGGCTCCGACTCCGGTGTTCCCATTTGGGTCATGATGACCACATCGTTCGCCATCTGAGTCTAAACGGTCTTGACTCAGCAAGCCCGACAATCGGGAGAGGGGGAGTGCTCTGTGGTGCATGCTCCCTTCGGCGTGGCACCCGTCGCAGAAGTCGGTTACTGAGCTTACTGTAAGATCTGCTCCATTGCTGTCCCATAGTCCAGATCGCAAACATGTTCGCGAGGACCCCCAGTCACAGATAATATGCAGAGAAAGTAAAAAGCTGCGAGATAACCCCGCTGTATCCCGCCGCGTTTGCATCGACCTCGTCTATGAATCGTACGATGTTCATGCATGACGGATTAGGCTCAGACACTTCCTCTTTAGAAAGCTTGGGGTTACGTTGCGATGAACGGGTGTTCTTGACAACAGCAGCATCGAGTAATTGTAGCCTTAGGCTAAGGCTGCAGCCACCGTCTTGACAGGGATAACTAGGTGTTTGGGTGACTAGGACAGCCCAGTAATTGATCCAATTATGATGAGCTGGCCTGCTCCACGTGGCATCAATGCCCGCGTCTATATTGGCAGCGAACTGCTCGTCGAAATTAGAAGACCCATGAACCCTCAGCATGAAAAGAGATAGCAATAGATTTTGCCGTTCCTGGGACAGCCTAGATAGCAAAGGGGGAGAGGAAGCTTAGCGCATTTCCTATTGCTAGAGGAGGGTGTGCGTAATGCCTGCCAACGTACTGACATATTATTTTTGGAATTGGATATTCGCAACTGCAAAAACGGATGGTACACCTGTACATTACACGCAAACAAACCTAGCTAGGTCAGGTAGCAACTCACCTCACTACACCTAATACCCACTCTCACCCACTCCCATACCCTATCCTACTCTTCTCATAATACTCTCTCACCCTCTTACTCTCACCCTTCTATTTTCACCCTCCTACTCTCTTACCCTCCTCCTCTCCCTATCCTACTCTCCCTATCCTACTCTCCCTATCCTACTCTCCCTATCCTACTCTCCCTATTCTACTCTTCTTATAGTACTCTCTCACCCTCCCACACCCACACCTATAACACCTACTACCTACCTAGGTATACCTATTACCTACACCTATTACCTGTAACTATTATGGCGTGCAGTGACATACTGGTGTGCTATCCGTTTTTACTAGTGTAAATATCCCTTTTATTATTTTTCAGATCATCAGTTGTCCATTAATTATGTTCTTCGGGCGATTTCATTCAAAACGTTGCAACACACTTGTTTGATTGGGTGTCATGCCTGACATCTCAGACTTGAGCAGCAAATGGAGGCTATTTTAATGATAATCAAGGATTTTCAAATGACCATCGCTTAATGAACAAACAGGGCGATGACCTCGGAAGGGTTTCCTTGTTCAGTACACTTTCCAGGTAATGTGACTAAGAGGCCAAAGGTCGACTGTGGCTGGATAGAACGGAATTGCTTATTGCCAACCCCACCGGAATTGAGCCATGAGTTAAAGTCTCGGGATAGTGGAAGGATCGTGAATACGAAACGAGGTTAGCGCAATATACCAACAGAGTAAGACGCGATGGGCACGAACCAATCGGAGCTGAATGGCTGCGCCTAAGTTCAGCTCCTTCGATACGCAGCGGACTCATGACGAGCGTGCTGAGCTCAACCTCACATCTTGTCAGATCTCAGGTGTCCTTCTTCGGGCATCAATTACTCACCACTGATTTTGTTGTCGCGGCGCAATTCATATTCAATCTGAGGGTTTGCTCAGAGGTACATGTCTGTTCCAAGTCCTGGCCCCTAATCTAAGTCTGTGCCACCCACTTATTGCATTTCGTAGACTGCATATTGACCGGAGGGTCTATCGAATGTTCCCGCTTCAACATGGTCGCTGCATCGACCTTGCCAACTCCAGCCTTGGCAAAGACCAGCCAGCGGAAACGCAAGGCTCATACTAAGTCTAGAGTAGGATGCGGCAACTGCAAGATTAGACGCGTCAAGGTGCGTATGGACCGCAGGGCAGCATTCCATCGCTATACCCGGAACACTATCACGCTAACCTGCGTTCGTTTACAGTGTGACGAGGCGAAACCAAAATGCAAAAAATGCATTGCCTTCGGTGTCTCCTGCAACTACGGTGCTACTGGGAGCACCAACGTGGGAGAGCTGGTTCTCTCCTTTGAGGGTGCTTCTTGTATGGAGACGCCGTCAAAAGCCCCCATCTCTATGAACCAGACTATGCTTGATTTGATCAACTACAACATGCGACACTCTCCGACTGGCAAGCTGTTAGGGGATCAGGTGTACAAACTTAAGGCTCAGGATCTAGATGTTCTTGATAGGTTCAGCAAACGCACTATTTTGACACTTGGTACTGATGTTACCAAATGGATCCTTCAAGCTGAGACACCCAGGCTTGCCTGTCTTGTAAGTCGCAGTCATTTTTACATGCTTAAATTCGTCCCCGTATCGTCCCCAGCCTTGGGTCAGTCATGATGCCGGTCTGAGTTTATCATTTTCTATAATTCTTCACCTCATCTCAACCGCAACCTCATCCTGTCTATTTCTGAAGCTGACAAAGTCAGCACCCTTTCCTGATGCACATCATTCTGGCTTTCACATATTCTCACGATCGTCACCTCAAGCAAGCCCCGGGAAAGGCTGGTGCGACGGAGCTCTTCCATAACTACAAGGGAGCTGCTCTCTTCAATTACAGACTAAATGGAGATGTCACTCCGTCAGAGCGTGATGCAATAGTAAGTCGTATCCCACCTCATCCAATTGTCCTTTCCAGGGGTAGGCCGGGCGCGAACGTGCTTCAATTTTCCTGAACGACGAATTAAGGAAGGAACTGACTTGTATCTCAGTGGATAGCATCAACCTTGATCGGGGCAACAGAATGGAGCAAAATCGAAGCTGAGTCACCCGAAGCAGCCTGGCCATTGAAAGATCTGGAGCCAGGAGAGCCGGACTGGTTGACTCTCAGTCAGGGCAAAAACGACATTTGGGACTTTTGCGACCCGACAAGGCCAGAGAGCTGCTTTAAGAGTCTGCTCGTCAAGTGCAGCATCGAGGGCGGAGATGCGACTTTCACGCCTTACCAGCTGAAAGAAGGGGGCTTCCACAACCTCCCTGGCCCGCTGCTGGACTTTCTCGAGCTTATAGACCCACTGGTCTGGCAGTCGAGCCCTTATTTTCGCGCCGCAAACATTATCTCACAGCTCATGCCTATCCAGTATAACCAGAGCAATCTCTTAAAGTTCACGACTTTCCTCTATCTGATGGCACCAGAGTTCAGGGAGCTATGGGTCAGAAAGGACCCTGGTGTGCTCCTCTTGATTTCTTACTGGTACGCCAAGACAATACCCTTCCAGCAATGGTGGACATGCAAGAGGGCAGTTCTTGAGTGCCAGGCCATCTGCATCTTCCTCGAACGGTATCACGACAGTATCCCCTATTTGGAGCGCTTGCTGGAGTTCCCCAAGCGATCTTGTGGCCTGGTCTCGACGTAGCAGTTCGCTGTCATGAAAAAGCCCAGGCTTCGCCAATAGCTTTTGCGGGAGTTTGGAGGAGACAGAATAACTCAAAATGAGCCTATACAGGAGGAGCCTGATTTTGAGGAGAGGGTTCCCTCGATGATGACTCCTCCCAACCAGGACTCTAAGGTCTTCATATAGGTCGCAGGGCAGATGCACATCCCCAAATTGTGGCTGCAAACAACAACACGCTCTATTAACTTTTATATTACTGCTCTGAACCGCGCTCCAAGGTCTAGGGACGCGCAGGCAACTCTTGCGGCCTATTCTCAGCCCCCAACTCCAACGGCCCACCCCCCAACTGCGTCTCATGGTGCTTGTGCTCGACGCCCATCTCGTACGGGCCATAGCCCATGGCCGGATGCTGCTTCTGGTACGGCACCGAGCTGTTGTTAAGCTCGATGGCGTAGTGCTGGTAGTTCTGCGAGACGGCGGGGTCGTAGCCGGCCGTGTCGTGGCCGCTGGACTGGAGAGGCGCCATGGCCATGGTCGCCGCCGCCCGCCGCCTCCGCCGTCGCCGCCGCACGAAGTACCAGACGGCGCCCACGGCGAGGACCACGCCCAGGATGCCGCCTACGACGCCACCAATGATGGGCCCGTTCGAGGAAGATGCGTCATCGGTGTCTAGTTGTGGGCGGTCGTTAGTTATATACACGCAAGGCGAAGAGGGGCAAGAGCCACGCGATCACATACCGCTGGTGATGAAGAGCGCCCTCACTTCTTCATCGTCCCATTCCACGGAGTCGAGACCGCTAATTAGTACACCGATCCGTTAGTTACGGCCGCTTCACAAGGACCAGCCGGGGTTAACACATACCCATTTGCATACCAGTCGGCAACAGCCTGCGGCGGCTCGTAGGGCCCGGCATCGGCATCGTATTGGTGCTTCCAGGACAATGAGGACAAGTCGAGAACCCCGAGCCCCTGGGACCAGACATCGGGTAATGTGAAGTGTTCGTCAATGTTGTTGGTTCTCGTCCCGCCCACGACGAGCATCTGCCGGTTGTTGGCCACGATGCACGCGTGAGAGCTCCGCGGCTCTGACGTCGTGTTGGCCTGGAACCAGACGAAGCCCGGGATCGATAGCACGTACAGGTCCGACTTGACCATGTCGGCGTCGTCGCGGTGGTCGTTGCCGCCGTACACGTATCTGCCGAGAAGGACGAGTCAGCCGCGGTTTCTGGTTTGGGGGTCGGCCGAGATGATTTAGGGGGGTGGGAGTGGGAGATGGGAACAGAGGAAGTCACGGACATCTCATAAGTGCCGTTCGGGCCCTGTGCGCCCGCGATGCAGTGGCGGTCCCGCGGCGGCGGCGTATCCCCTGACGTCTGCTGCGCATGCCACCTTCCGTTCCCGACGTCGTAAAATGTCAGGTTGCCCATGTTCATGAAGGACGGTCCTTCTCTCAGCGCTTTGACCGAGACGTGGCCGCCGATGGGGAAGAAGACGCCGCGCGGGCCAAAGCTCTCGGCGCAAGCGGCGGCGCCGTGAATCGACGTACCGAACTTGTTGAAGCCCCCAGCTCCGTCAGCCGAAGCCGAAGCCGAGACGTTTTCCCACCTCCGTGTCTCCATGTCGTACGTCACCAGGCCTGGCGCCGCCAGTTCGGGCCCCGGCTCGACCCGCCAGTCGGTGTTAGAGCTTTGGTAGCCGCCGAGGTAGAGGCCTTTGCCGTTGCATGTTGCCGCCGAGGCTGCGTTCGTGCGCATTATCTCACCAAATTCGTCCGCATTGGCCGCGTTCGGCCGACTCCACTCGCCGCCGCCGCCGTCGTTGGCCGTGAACTGCCATAGCTCGGGCCTCCTCTGAGGGAGGGTGCTGTTGCCGGCCCATCCGCCCCATAGGTACGCAGTCTGTTGTTCTGGATCTCTCCAAAACGCGGCTTTATTGAATGACGGGGCCTCCTGTTCTGTCACCCTTATCTCTACCGTCGAGTTGATCCATGACTCCCTGAGGCTAATGGACAAGGTATCATTTACTGTTGCAAGATACGTAAGCACAGCACAATCTGTGTAGGGTTTAAGGGTTTCAAATTACGCGGCCGTGTAGCGATCTCTCCGTCGACGAGCTGTGAAAACCTTCCACCGGTGATATAGAGATGGTCGTTGAGGATAGTAACTGTGGGCTCGGTGTTAGAGGTGAGGGCTCGGCGCACGGGGGTGGGCCATCCTACTCGCAGGCTCCCTCCTAGCCACAAAGTTCTCGGCCAACGGCGCAGAGGAGACGTTTTGGCAATGTCCAAGCTGCCAAAGCAGCGGCGTCCCAGCCCAGACATGCAGTACCTTCATTCCTGAGTATTCACGAATCCAAAACCTTATAGCAAGGCTCCTTCCGCAGGGAACCACAGCAAGCTCGAAAAGGCGAGGGGAAGGATGGTATTGACCAACGTTGACCAACGTTGGTAATCAGGGGACCACCGCCCTTTTCTTAAGGCTGGAGACACTGAAAGCCGAGCTTTGATCGGCATAGTTGAGTGAGATGTGGGATCTTGGCCACATTAGCGCTGAGAAAACGGAAAATCGGCTCTGCTTGGGAGACTGAGAAGGCAGACGAAATTGTGGTACAGAAGGAAGAGCTGATCACTTGGCTACATGATTGGTATTTTTATATTTTCTGAGCTGCCAAGATGTCTCAGCCACGCAGAGAAGGTGCAATGTCAGCACGTTCATAATGATGAAAATTTCATCCGCGCAAAGTATAGCCTTATAACTGTTGACTAGGGGCGTGAGGATAAAAGAAAATCTAGTATATGCCATGGCTGTTGGGCTGAACGCCTGTAGTACGCACTGGGTCTATTTGCATTGCTCGCCATATTGTAGCTTTCCTGCCCTTTCCTATCTTTTGGTTAGGCAAATACGGCTGTATGTCAATCATTCTCCACACTCAACTTGCGTCCCCGTTGCCACAAGACATAAGGATCGTCTCTTAAATTAGTTGTATACACACAGTTGCCTCCTTGGCGCGAAATTGGCGGTGTAAGATGCGAACGAGTGTATACACCCACAGCACCACCTCCACCACTTCCCCCTCAGCTGCCTTTCTTCAACACCAAGCACGCATCGTGACTTCCGGCTCTCGACTCGAGTGGCACCGACATCCGTCCGCCAAATCTCCGTCTCCAATAGGGAGAATGAACCACGCGAGCTGCCAATTGACAACCTGCAGCAGCATCATGCAATCATCTTTGGCCAATGCGGTATTCAATGTTTTATCCACGCCAACTGCTAGGCTCACTTACACCCAGGTTATCGACGGGGCGCCACTCAAACACGTCGTTGAAGATATACCGAATAATTTGAGTTGGGTATACCCATTTGAGCACCCTGTTCGCACGCACGTTCAGTTATGCCCTCGGAATCGGAATCTAGATCAAATCAAACACATCTGCCCAAAATCAATGCTTAGGTATGAAATACGCTTGATTGCTATTCTATGTTGTTCCTTATTTTCCATAAGCGCGGATTGAGGGGCTGCAGCTCCTGCGAGGGTTTTGTGCCGCAAGACTGGATTTAATAGAGTTTGAGACTCGTTTGGTGGAGATGGTTGCTGTTGCTATCCATCAGCTTGCTGTCTACCTATACAGGCTTGATCTAGATTTGGGTAACCACAAAGATTTCGCCACACGGGTGTCACTTAGGGATAATAGGGTTCTTTACAAGGACTACCCAGATGGAAACTCCCCACCATCCATAGGCAGTACCGAGATTTCAGTCAGTACCCGAACGGCATCGCTGACATGCTCGGATACTGGGTCGAAGCACAGATTTTTGGAGGAGTTATTCTCTTTGACCATCGTAAGCCCAGCAAGCGCGATTCTCTTCCTGGTGTCTTCCTCTATCGGTATTACGACGACATCCCCTATTTGGAGCGCTTGCTACGACATGCTTGTTTGTGCTATTAGCCTGGGGGAAGCGGGAGGGGTTTGTTTGGTGGACCCGCAATGTGAACGTCCACAACGATGTCACAACAATGTACGAGTCACGACAAGGAAATTGCCCCCCAATGCACGCGTCCTGCCAGCATACCTTCCGGTGTTATTATTAGCGGTCATCGACTCGTCGTCGCAATTGACTGTGATCGGTGCGCTTATGCCCCTGCACTAACAAGCGGGGATCAAGGGCGGTCCTCCCGAATCCGGGGACAGTTTGTGGGGAAATGACCTGCAGAATACGACGTGGGACGGGGAATAGTCTACGCGAACAGCCTGCTATGGTACCTTGCGGAGCTTTGCCTAGCAATATTGGGCCGTGTGATGTCAATTCGGCGTGCTGCAGCAAACCGTATACGAAAACACGCATATATATATCCCGGCCTCCACCTATGATCGTGTGCGCGATGGGACGACCGACAGCATCCGCCTCGCCTCAAACCCTCGGATCCCAGTGCTCCTTGTCGATCTGAACTGTCAAGATGTCGTCGACCATCCTCCTGGGCTTGTTCCTGACAAGCACCCTTGTCTCCTCCACAACCGTGCGTACGTCTACGCCGGTGTTGGGATGGAATTCGTATAACTACTATAATTGTTACCCGAATGAGACCATCATCAAGAGCAATGCTCAAGGCCTGGTTAATCTGGGATTCGATAAAGCTGGTTATAACTACGTGACGGTGGATTGCGGTTGGAATGCCAACTACCGAGACTCCTCAGGCCAGTTGGTGTGGAACCCGGCCCTGTTCCCAGCTGGTGGTCCGGCTCTGGGTGAATACATCCATGGCCTTGGTCTGAAGTTTGGCGTCTATTCCGGCGGCGGTATCTTCCAATGCGGATCGACTGACCAGCCCGCTTCTTTGGGTGAGTGCAATTTGTGCTGTTGTCGGATATTGACTTATCAGACGTTGATCTAACACTGTCGTTTTCTCCTTCTAGGCCACGAGACGACGGATGCCAAGTCTTTTGCTGCTTGGAATGCGGATTCTCTCAAGTGAGTCCCGCTACCACCACCGAGTCTCGGGGAGTATCACTAATTTCAAAATAGGTATGACAACTGCTTTGCCAACTCGACAACAGAGGCAGCAGACTACGACAACCCTGTCACGCAGAGCCCTACCAAATTTCGTGTGATGAAGGATGCTCTTGAGGCCACATCTCGACCCATGGTATATCAAATCTGCCAGTGGGGTGTGGGAACGGACATCGGCACTTGGTAAGTGTGACAGGAAATCTGGGAACAAACCAGAGACTCGATTGGCTGACCTTTTAATTCCAAAGGGCTTCTGAGCTCGGAAATTCATGGAGAATCTCCAACGATATCTACAACGCCTGGCGAAGCATCTGGCGCATCACGAACCAGGTTGTGCCGTACTACAAGCACACAGGGGTTGGCAAGTACGCGGATATGGATATGCTCATCGTCGGACTGAAAGCTCTCTCACTCCAGGAGGAGAAATTCCACTTCGGCATGTGGGCGATCAACAAGTCACCCCTCACCATCGGAGCCCCCATGGACACCAAGCTGGCACCCACAGCATCGCTGGACCTCCTCAAGAACGCCGAGGTCCTCGCGATCAACCAGGACTCGCTCGGCAAGCAGGCCCAGCTCGTCCGCCGGTACACCACCGAGCAATATGACGTCTGGTTGGGCGAGCTCTCCGGGTCGCGCCGCGTCCTGGGCCTCGCCAACTGGAACAACGCCAGCCAGAGCGTCACCGTCAGCCTCCCCGCTGACCTGGGCATCGCCTCCGCGACGGGCCGTGACGTCTGGGCGGCCAAGGACCTCGGCACCCTCAGCGGCTCGTACACGACCACGCTCGCCGGGCACGAGCTCCGCCTCATTGTCCTCAGCAACATCGCCAACGCCACCTCAGGCGTCCAGGTCTCGTCTGGCTACTACACAGCCGCCACGGGCTCGACCCGCTCCGGCGCCGCCGCCGTCGTGGCCTGCCCCTCGGGCCAGTGCCTCCCCGCTGGCAGCAAGGTCGGTAGCATCGGGCAGGGTCAGGCCGCGGCCGCCGTGACTTTCGCCAACGTCACCGCCAAGTCGGCCGGGAGGAAGCTGCTGGGAGTGGACTTTATCAACTATGACGCCGCGCTGGCGTCGGCGTGGGGCCTCGGGGACAACACGCGCAACATGACGATCGCGGTCAACAAGGCGGCCGCGAGCGGCACGCGCTTCGCATTCCCTCTCTCGGGTGGTGACTGGTACGACTCTGGCCGGCTGTATGTCTACGTTGACGGCTTCCAGGCTGGCGGCTCGAACAAGGTCGTGTTCACCGCGTCTGGCACCGCGCAGACGTGGGCGCCGGATCTGGTTGGATTTGAGGTCTACGAGATTGCGTGAGCATTCTTTTTTTCACTGTAAATATTTCCTCCTCGCTACTGGGGACGAGAGAATAATATTTCCCACTTAGCGAAATTTATGGCTTGCCACCTGAGCTCTGATACGAGACATTTTCTCCGGGAAAGATTGCCTTATTGCTAGTGTTAGGCCCAAGCATCAACAAGCCCTTGTGGTTCCGATTTGCGAACAACTTTCTTGTGTCTACACTTCAATTTGTGTCTGCAATTTTGTGGTCTAGGCATGTCAAGTTTGCTATAGAAATCAGAGATTCGCACCGGTAAAAACGGAGGGTACACCGGTACATCACCCAGGGCCTCTCCATACGCTAAATACCAACTTACACCCCGTAGGTAGTAGGTATAGGCAGTAGGTAGGTGTAGATAGTAGGTGTATGTAGTAGGTATAGGCAGTAGGTGTAGGTAGTAGGTATAGGTGGTGGGTATTGTGTGTGGGAGTGGTTTGGGTGATGGTAGCTGGGTATTGTGGGAGTGGGTGATATGTGATTGAAAAGTATCGGTGTACCCTCTGTTTTTGCAAGTGCGAATCTCCGGTTTCTTGCCATAAGTATGTGTTTCCACCCTAGTGGACATAGTTGTGAATTTCTTACTCAGGCTCAAACATCGCGAAGAAGAAAGCCACCGCTCTGCTGCTTTTGAAAAATGCCCTCCGAATCGTACTTCACAGCGACATCCTTCAGATCTTGGAGGTTCTTTTGCCCGAAGCCACCGAGGACATTCTGATTTGCTCCCGCGAAGCTTGGGCAAATGAAGTCCAAGTGCATGTCCTTGTCTCTGGCGACCTTCTCCACCGCCTGCAGCAGCTCATCGTGCGCCTGCTCGATGGCCGAGCTGCCTTGGAGATCTTGAGGCCACTCTGCGGTGAAGACCCACCCTGAAACGTCTATCAGTATAATTCTTCGATACCAGAACTGGGGAAATTTGGAGGCATAATCACAGCATTGAGGCACCTTCTCGAGCCCCATCGAGTTGCCTCCTCGGTCCTGGCCAGCCTGGACAGCGGCAGTAGCTAGAGGCTGGACAGTATAATGGAGCGTCCCTCCTTCTGGAACTTTCTTGATTGCCTCCTGCCAGAGCTTGTTCACCTCGTCATAGAGGTCTACAGAGATCTTGGTGGTGACAGAGCCGATTTTTCGACTGCGTATATATTAGTCAACGAATGCCACTCACCCTTGTCTCTATGGGCACACAGGAGCCAGCTCACCTTAGCGACTGGGCGATATGCCCCATCGTAGACAGGGTCTGGACAACGGTGAACACTGTCCCGTCCGTTGGCGGAACCACCGTATTGAGGTGGCTGTCTAGTTTGTCAAAGGGCTCAAAGGCCTTGGGAAACTCCGCAGGGGAGTCTGCGTAGATCATGATGACCGCCACGAACTGTTTGTTGTAATTGGTGAACAGGTTGAGCTTTGGGTCTTCCTCCATGGCCTTCTGCACGGAAATGGTTGCTGCGTTGATGTTGGCAAAATCGGACGGATCATAGAGCCTGATTGTGAACTTGGCCTTGATCAGAGGGTGTGCTTCAACGTCGAAGCGCGTGACGATTCCTGCGACACGTTTCAGCTCTACTAGTATCCACGAGCGGGATTTAAGGTGATACCTACCGAAGTTAGAGGTGCCACCTTTGAGAGCGCGCCAGAGTTCAGCGTGACTGTGAGCGTTGGCCTCGACGACTGACCCATCCGCCAGCACAACCTAGAATCGCTGTCAGCATCAATTCTGTAAAATAGACGTGTGCGAATTAGCTTTTGCCAGGATGATAACTTACCTCACAGCCCTTGACACTATCCGGGCCAATACCATAAAGGCTGGAGAAAGCCGGATAGCCGCCTGTGATGGTTTGATCAGACATATCAGCGGAATGGCTACATAACATGGTCAATGATGATTGGGAACAAACGCACCACCAGTCAGGAAACCCCCAAGCCCAACTTGGGTCTCACGACCTCCGATAGGGGATCGCCCATGCTCTTCCAGGAAAGGGTAAATATCACCCCAAACACACCCACCCCCAGCATGCAAGACGTGATCACCATCCAGAGTCTTGCCCTTGAGCCCCCGCAGGTCAAGCACGACACCACTCTCGTCAACGCTGCTGAAACCGACGTTGGGGTTGTGCCCGCTCGTCCGGATGGCAAACTTGACTCCGGTCTTCCTTACGATGGCAAGCGCCGAGACCACCTCTTGAGTGCTGCTCAGCACAACGTACGCGGCGGCTGGGAGCCAGCACGACTGAGACCTTGGGACGAGTTAGAGCATGGTGAACAAGGCGGGCAGAGAGTCTGGGGTTGAGACTGACCATGACCTCTCTCGCTCATATTCAAACTTCTCCTCGGAGTCTGGAGTAGTGACGCGGCCGGGAAAGGCATGCTCTAGCAGTTCGCGCGCCTGTATAGCAGCAGTAGAAGACATTGTGGCTGGTTGGCGGTGCAAGCGTTCCTGGATTCTGTTTTGTGCGCTGTGAATCTCCGAGCAGGAAAAACGATTGTTGGGAAGCTTTCAGGATTGAGGGGTATTCCAGAAAATCAATGTGATAGTCAAGTGGTTTCCTTGGCCAACATTTGAGGAGACCAGGAAGGTTTGGTTTTGTTGGTTGATGAGCTGTTGGTCAAACTCATTGGAGGACAGTGAATATTAGAATGGAGCTGGGCAACAACAGCGCCACACTTGTGCATACTGAAATGTCATCGGCTAATTCATAAACTTAATCAAGTGCAAATCTACATTTTATCGCAAATTTATCTCAGTTGAGGTATTACATCTCATTCAACTAGCACATGTAATAGATCCATAAAACCATACCAGATATCAAATATAAACTGCATTAAAATTCTTTTATAACTTGCCTCATACGTACTTCCACTTTACCTTTTACCTCCAGGAAGATACCGCCAATACTTCTCGAGCCCAGGATCACCTACCTGTCTTATTCAGCAGCTTCTCGTAGAACAAACGAGACTTTAATACGGACATCATTCTCATGTCATCAAGACCGCGCCTTAAAGAAATAAGAATAGACGGAGGACATTTGAAAGCAGGATGATGCCTCTATAGAGCAGTGAGGTACTGCTATTGATGGCTATGGCTTTCTGAGTTTCCTTGAGATCTCCCTGAGATTTCCCTGTTGATGGAGGAGGTACCATGTATGCCTATGTACCTAGCGCTTCACCTTTATCCAGACACGACAGACATGATGCGGTCACAGAGGTAGAATACAGGCGTGTCACGGGTTACCACGGAATTCCAAACTCTTCGCCGAGAAGTATTGAGAAGTGGATTTGAAGTCTTTGGCTTACTTATACACATGTATATACTGACGCCAGGATAGCGTGACCCAAGCCAACTCAATTCGCCCGTCCCCCGCCATGTACAGAGTCCAAAGTCCAAAGCTCCAAAAGTCCAGCAAAACGCCGTGGTCAAGATGCAAACTCCGTTGGATCGGCCAAGACACCGGTGGCCAGATCTCTCTTTCCGCCCTATTGAGGGCAAATGCTGTCGTGGCTTCATCAGAGCAATGATGACAATAATGATACAACTAGCCCCTTCCAGGCCCGGCCGGGTACCTGGGGCCGTCCCAAGACTCCGTTAGAATGGTGGAAAGAAAAAATTGTTGTATATATGGGCAGAAGAATAACGCTTGAAACATGTAATCGACACAAAAGTCGGTTCCTCAAGCCCGGTCAAGGAGCACGTGGCGAGGTCCAATTCAAAAACGGGGTAGAAGCGAAATCGTGCATGGAGCCGACCACCGGATCTCGGGTCCTGACTCCACACAAGACTGCCGTAAATAGACGGGAAAGCGTAGGTAAGCCCGGCACGGCCCGAACGAAAAACCAAAATGTCGGGCGGGGACAACAGTTCTCGACGCATGTGGGACACCCTCCAGATACCTGCTTGGGAGCAGGTGGAGTGCCAGGTCTCCAAGCAGCTACACTGTCAAGAGGCGATCAAGGTATCTATCCATGCACTCCGGTGGAACCCTCGCGCCTTCTCGATGAACCGGAAAGGTCAATTTCGTCGTCAGAGTCCGACGAGGAAGCCTCTGCCGCAACGCGGTCTAACATTGCGTCAAGATCTTCGTACGACCTGATTCTGGGCTTGGGCCGCGTTGGCCTGCCGGAAGCCGAGGCGAGCGGGACCGCGAATCTTCCATGTGGCGGCAACATGTCTACTGCTGTGCCATTTGATTTCCGCGGTGGGACTGCCGGACGCGCATAATTGGCGTGGCGGCGAGGACTCGTCGGGTCGTCAATCTCCATCTCACTGAGCGTGCTTTGAGACCTCCCAAAACCCACGCGTTTCTTGGGCGAATGCGCCGAGGGTAGTGGTTGTGAGCTATGGGTAGGACGGCCGTTTGGCAGGCTCTTCCTCTTCGGCGCGGAAGTAGGCAACGCAGTCCTTTGTGAGGCGAATGCGGCAGAGGCACCATTCCGGACACGCTCAAATGGTTGAGCTGGTCTCGGGAATTGCTTTAGGTTCGCAGAATTGCCCGGGCTGCTCATGAAGAGAAGGGCTTCCATAGCGTCCTTCTCACGGTTGTTGTGAGTTGGGGAGACAACCATTGGATCCCCAGCAGCTTGCAGACCGCCGGGGCCAGGCGACAAATTCAATGAGGCCAGGGAAGGCGTGCGCGGACTGGCATGATGCGGTTGTGGCGGTGGGAAGTTGGGAGTGTGCTTTGGATTCGGATTGCGCCGAGGATTGCCCTCGCTGGGATGGGGCTGTATCGAGACTGGAGGAGCAAGAGATGGAATATCCAGGAGCTGTGAGTTTGCAGTTTGAGATGCCGGGCTTGTTGGAGCGCCTCGCGAGGTATTCTCAGGGGCTGGAATGGGTAAGGACGCGGCGTGTGGAGTCAGAGGCGTTGGGACATGAGATGTCTGAATGCGCGGGCTGGCGGACGACCTTGGCGCACCGGGGATCGTAGAGTTGCTGGACGCCGGGGAACCGCCTCTTGATGCCAAATTCTCGACCTGGTTGATGTTTCGCGATTCCCAGCCATTGTTGACTTTGAGCAGGGCGTAGGAGAGGCGAGTCTTCAGCTCGGAGGACAGCTGCGAGCATGACGCGTCAGTATTTGCTTACGAAGGCGCGGCAGTGCCAAGAACAGCGAGACGAGATGTCGTGGGCCCAACTTACCTCGGTGACGCGACTGCTAGCGGTAGAGGCAGCGCTCACAGCGCTCGTGTTTCTAGAGTGGCTGGTGGTGCGGCCTGGGGATTCTGTGGGGGAGAATCGTGGGTCCTTGATGTTGCCATCGGCGGTCCTCTTGACAGCAGAGCGGAGGGGCTGGGCTTGACCAGACAACTTGTCCTGGGCAGCAGCCAGCTGCGACAGCTGGAGCAATTGCGACTCCTGGCTGGAACCTTGGCCGCTGCCAGGGCCTCCGTCGCTGGCGGCGGTCTCGAGCATGGGCGGGGAGAAGACGCGGTTCGACTCGTCGGAGGAGAGATTTGTGGCCTGGGAGTCGCTGTTGGACGACGAGCGCTTTTGTGAGGGGCGCGATCGGTTGGGGTCGGAGTGATCTTGGTCTTGGAAACGGGGAGCGAAATGGGGAGTGTCGGTGTCGCGAGGAAGAAGAGGGTTGGCGGTAGGATTGGAAGCACTGGCACTGTTGTCACCGAGTCTTACCTGACTCGGCAGGCCGTCAGCAGGCCGCGACATGTTCAACAATGGGCGCTGTTGCTGAGGTCGACGTCCAGATCCGGGTCCGGGTCCTCCAACGGTAGCGATGGCGTCGTGACCGAGATGTGGTGGTGGCGCATGCGCGCGATGGGCGAGTGCACACGGTGCGGTCGGGAGGGGTGGTAGACTCGGCGGGGGGATTGCAACAGGGTGGGTGGTTGACGGTGACGGTGACTGGCGACGGTGCGGGCGACGGGAGGCGGGACGGAACACAGACAGGTTGGTGGACGGACGGGCGAGGTGGTTGCGACGCGCAGCGCGCGGTAAACCGACAGGTGCTGGGTACAGGGTGTGTAATCCCTGCCTAGCAGCACCAGCAACAGCAACAGCTGCAACACAAAGATTGATTGCTCGGGCTTCTAGGCGGGCACAAAGACAAGTCACCTTTCTTTGGTTCGACAGACTAACTTTAAGTTGAGGTTAGTGGGTGTCCAAGTGAGAGACAATTTCCATTCAGTGTATCCATCAATCAGCCACGCAGTTGGGCGGTTCGTCGCATGCCCGTCGCATTTATTTAGAGTCACCAGGCCGACGCGGTTCGCGGGCAAGCGGGTGGGCGGGCGTGAGCTGCGTGGGCTACGTTTCGCTGGCGGGGCCCCTTGTGGGCGGGTGGTCGGTCAACGGTACGCAGCACTGGCAGCCATCCAAGTGCACAGCTTAGCGTGGTGGGGTCGGCCCGGGCTTCTCGACCGCTGGCCACCACTCGAGCGAACCATTGCGAACGACAGGGCCATTCCCAGTCCGTCCAGCTTGTCGCTCCCAGCCACCCACTTCTCCAAGCTCGCTTCGCTTTGATCGATCCAATGGCCTCTTCCTAGGTATGCCTGGCCGTGACGGTCCATCTATAACCTGGCTGGAAGGGATTTGACCTGGCGCCTCTCGTCCACAGAAGCGGTGCCTGGGTCTCCGTGGCCACAGAAGGACTCGGGAATCCATCAAAAACTCGGGAACGAAGAAGAATGCCTATTGTTCCCTCTGCTTCGCCGCGCCAAGTCTCAACCGCGATTTCACGTGACCTTACTTTGCAGGCCTGGCATATGAGCGCCGGCATCTTTGACACCCCAAGCAGATGGGGAGACGGCACTGGGATGGATAGAATTATCGTTTAACGCAACTCGATCAGCCTGAGATTAATCTCCCAATTTTTCCATTAATTCTTACAGCGTCAGCCACTCTCGCCACCTGTGTTCATTCTGTTCTCATGCCGCCGCGATTCCGCCTGGCTTGCTCATTTGTCGAGTTCGCTCCCGTAATGCTGTCACAGGCTGTCGAATTTGTTTCGTTCGAGGCTCTCAGCTTTCTAACTTCCTCCCTCCGCTCCTGTCACACTCCTGTCACATCAGCTCTTGATCACTGTGGCTTCAGTCCAGCTTTCTCTTTATCTCCAGGTGCTTCTTCCCAAGAATCTTGCACAGCTCAACCCCATTCTCAGCCAGAGCATCTGCATTCTCCTGCAATCAAAATAGTGGTTTTCCATCCATCGCGTAGAGTTCTAAATTGCCCACATTTCCTGCGTTCATTTCTGCTGTCGCTTTGGCCTCTTCAACCAGCTTTCGTTGGAGAATTAGTGTTTTCTTTTCTCCTGTTTCCCCATTCGCATTCGGAGACTCTGAGCAAGACAAAGGCCCCGAGGGATAGATAGTAGTTGAATGAGCAGACTAGACATTCACACAGTTAAAATGATGCTTTTCTGTGAGCAAGCATCTAGGAAATCCACGTGAATACACCATAATTCCATTTTGCAGCAATCAACGTGACAAGTAAAAGTATGCACTTGATTATGGCTCTCAACAAAGTCTAGTGGTGGCTATACCTCAACCAAGAGCTGAATGTTGTACAAGCTTGTGCAAAATTGTATTTATCAACCTGATGGGAGGGAAACACCAGTTTCTTAAGCAAGCTTGGCCACGGGATGAGATGCACATGCACCACGAGATAGTCACTAACTCCGAGTAATTGTTTGCTGTTTGTCTGTTTGTGACACTGAAATACCAGATGGTGTACATGCAACCGAACTGAATTTGTGCAGCTTGTACTCAGCTTCATTCTCTGCCCATCCTGTAGTCGCACATCTGAGGCAACAGACCCTGACAATTTACATGGTCCGTATGATCAATTGAGCAATTGTGAGCAGAGAGAGACGCTGCTCACATGTAGGGCATAAAGTCTGTCTCCGCTTTCGTGAGAAAATGGACCAGCAGGTCAGGCTTTTCTTTTGCTTTTGGAATGGCCTCGAAACGTCCAATTCGGCAGCTACTATTTATTTAAGGTTGTATATCAAGTTCCAGCATAAGGTATTATTTAGGCGCTTCTAGGGCCTGTCACACATGTATATATGAGATGCTTCTGTCATTTAGAGCGACAGGCTTGCTTCAGTGACCACGAAACTTTGGTTTTCTGGTGAACCTGTTTCAAGCCCCGTAATTCCAAGACTTTCAATCCCTCCGCACTCTGACGAGAATAGCAAAAGCGACTGTGTTTATATAGACAGTGTCAGAAAGGGCAGACCCGAATTATGGTTGCAGTATCAGATGATTTGACGTACTAGGTAGGCACGGAGATGGAGCACATGAACAGTTTGGAAAAACCCAGACTCGGGCCAACGATCAGTTGCAATACGACTGAGAATTGCATGAACTAATAGGAACTCCGGGTGCAAGTTTGGGTATCTATCTCCATTTCTCAACAGCCTGAGACTCTAGACGTCGCGAATATGATAAATCTTGACTCCACGTCAGCTCCATACTTCCGCTCTAATACTGGAATCGCCACCTGGGGTCATCATCGCCGAGGGTCCAGTCCTCCAGCTGGCCCACCTCCTTGACCTCCTCAACAATGGCTTCCCTCTTTGTGTTCTCCTTCTTCAGGATCCAATACAGGAGACCAGACACTACAACGTTAGCCAAGAGGTAGCCCAGTGCAAAGCTGTGCCCGACTATATAACGCGGCCCGTCGTTCGCTCGGTACAGCTGTGTGCCCAGGACCGCACCGCAGTTTCCAATCGAGATCTGCATGGCGTTCGCGATGGCTCGCTTGGTCTGGCCAGAGACGTT
Organism: Diaporthe velutina; assembly: GCA_038088505.1. Lineage (NCBI taxonomy): Eukaryota > Fungi > Ascomycota > Sordariomycetes > Diaporthales > Diaporthaceae > Diaporthe > Diaporthe velutina. The sequence goes on along the minus strand of JBBWSJ010000075.1, from coordinate 72,974 downwards.
GATAGCAGGCCAAGACAGAGCCAAGGCGGTGGCTGGGTAGATCCCGCCGGCCGCGAAGAATGTTCCGAGGTAGTGGATGCCGGGCCGGCCGACGGGATCGGTGTTTGCGAGCAGGATGATGTAGCCGATCGCCCCGAAGGCCGCTGAGCCGGCCACGAAGATTGCGCGCTTGTTCAGCTTCTCGGAGAGGATGGCCACTGCCAAGGTGGTGACGAATGCGAAAGCATAGGGTGGGATGGTCAGTAGCTGGGCTCTAGCTGCTGTGTATCCCAGCGATTTGATGATACTTGGCTGTAATGACGGGTTAGCAAAACTGTCAAAACAACAAGGGGAAATCCTATTGGCGTACCAGGAAGAGCGAGTATGTGTATAGAGGCAGGCTCATCGTGTGAAACGCAAAGCCATAGAGCCAGCACTTCGGGTCCTTGAGGGCTTTCGTGACGTTACCCCAGGTGAACACCTCGTTGTGCGTTGAGTCACTGTCGGCAGAGAGTCTAGCTTGGATCACAGTTCGTTCTTTCTCGCTCAAGAAACTGGCGGTGTCTGGATAGTTGTAAATGAACCAGTATGCAGCAACGGCAACCACAATTGTTGCGAGACCTTCCTGTAGGGGCAATTTTGTTTAGCAAGAATACTGATACCCTCTTCTCGGGCTCGGGAAAACTAACAATAATAAAAATCCAACGCCAGCCGTTGGACCAGACGATTCCTGCCATGAAGGAGATACCCTGAATGAATTATCAGTACAATTGTCCTCATGTGACAAGAGAATATCGACTGGCTCACATAGGCCAGGATACCGCCGAAAGACCCTGCAAGTGCGGCGGCACTGAAGAAAAGCGAAATCCTGTATTGCCTTTCACGTCGCTTGTACCACATGGAGAAATAGTACACAACTGGGTACGGTCTGTTAGCCACAATTTGAGGTGCATAAATCAAGGTAAGGCGCCAAAATTCCACTCACCACCTGGGAACAGGCCAGACTCAGTCACACCTAGGAAAAACCGGGCGACGAAGAAACCAGCAAGATTCTGGACGACTCCGAGTAGCGTGGCGACGATTCCCCACGCGATCGTGAGCGTGGGCAGCCATAGACGCGGCGAGGTTCTCTTGAGGATGATGTTGCAAGGTATTTCGAACAGGACGTAACCGATGAAGTATAATGTCAGGCCGGTCAGATACTGGTTGCCGGTCATCCCCAAGTCGTCGGCGAGACCCTCGATCCGGGCATTGGCGACATTGCTTCGATCTAGGAAGGAGAGCAGGTACAGAATCCCCACGGCTGGGAGCAGGCGGACATCAAGCTTCCGGAGGAGAGCGTTTTCGTTGAGGTTGGCAGTGCCGGCTTCTTCATTGTCCGATGAGGAGCCCGGACTGGCTGTCTGCTTCTCCTCCACCATTTCGTCGCGATACTGGACGACTTGTTCCGCCATCTTTGCGGGGATAGGACGACAACTGAGCTCGGATATGGACCTGAGCAGAGCTGACCAATGGTCAGGGCAGCGAGTCGGTGTATCTGAGCACGGCGAGGCGCGGCGTTGAGCAGATAATGGCGTCGGCTTCAAACACGACTCGAGGGACAGAAATCGGGCCTCAGTGGTTTACATTATGCAGGCGAGTGCAGCACGTTCAAGATTTATTAAGTTGATAGCCATCGTCCCGGCACTTCAAGCGGCGGACCCAGTCGCCTGGGACAGTGGGAAAACCCTACGCGAGCACGCACCCGCCTGCCTATGCGAGTCAAGTTATCCATCATCGTTAGGGGCGATGGCGACATTTGTGGATGATATAGTGCTATAGGAACTGTAATATGTGATTGGACGGGCCTGACCATGTCGCCGTTGCGTGCTCGATTGACAGGGGGTTCGAGCGCAGATCAGAATCGGAGAAGGCTGCAGTGACGAGCTTGAAACCACCGTGCCGCGGAAATGTGCACCTAAAATCTTGACAACTTTTCGGTCATCAGGATTGCGAGCCTCTCCGATGGATCATTAGTCTCTCTTGCTGTCACCATCCCCGACGTCTGTGTGACGAGTGTTGACGTCCCGCCCACGTGGGAAGGGTCGGTCACGACATTGCCGCTTGGGCTTGTCAGGTGTCGGAGACTGTACAAATCCAGCTCGAGCCGCAGTCTTGAGCTAGGCTCGTCCCTCTTGGCTTTCGCGGTAGCTTGTTCTTTGTCAAACCCCTCCTCCGTCGCCCTCAGTTCACTGGCAGCATCGCCGTCTCGACCTCGAATGCCGCCTTCAACATCATGATAATATCGTTTTTAGGCGGACTTGGGTTCACTCCCAGCCAATGACACTCATTGACCTCTTATGCGAGCTTCATGTTTGTCATATGATTTACCCTCTCCGTCAGGCCAGCGATGGTTTTATACCAATTGACTGAGGATCATTACTGGCGTAGCACAGCCCAAGACGCGAACAAGCTGCCTACGGAGCAAGTCACGCGAGGTGCAAAACAGACTCGTCGAGGACCAGCAGCGATGAAGCGCTGCCAGGAGGACCCTTGCCGTGCTGGTGGTTTCATTTCCCGTTTTCTTGTCCTCGAAGAGCTTCCCGTTGACCGGCTGAGATTTGCCCGATAGCGCATTTCTGGGCTGAGATGCCGTTATTGGCATTGCTTGACAGGAACAAGCACCCGGAAATCTGCCTGGTGTCTTGAGCTACTCACCTTGTGCTCGTCTCAATTTCACCGGCTGGTTTTCCCGGATCATGATGGGCTTCATGGAGCAAATATGGCTCTCAGATTTCACTGGCTTCTCTCTTTTGATTCACTTGAACCATCCCAGAAGTACCACAAGCTTTGATTTCGAGTGAATCATGGCTGACAATGCAGGAGCGTACACAACTTGCCCGCCTTCTCGAATCATCATGCAACACCCCAAAGAGCATGCCGAGCAACCTTATCAGCAGTCCGCCGAAACAAGTTTGAGAGCAGGCGAATTTGAAGTGTAGATAATCGTCTCCAGAGTACAGCTCCTTGTGGCACTGATGACAAGTGTGGTATTCTGAGTAGATGGCAATTACATGGGGCCAGCAGAAGCAAGCTGGGCGGGTTGCATAAGGCTGTATATGTGCATACCTCATGCTTTTGTGCGATTTAACAAAGCAAACGCAAAGAAAAGCCACATCTGCCATGCCCAAGTCACTCTGCACACCTCATGGGTACGGTGACGGGTTGAGAGCCCATGGAGTAATGTAGGTAGGGAGATCTTAAGAGAGACATTTCCTTAAAATTTCCCTGAGATTTCCGTGAGATTTCCTTCACGTACAGCCATACAGCCAGATTTCCTTGAGATAGATCCCTGGCCAGCTGCCGGGTGCGCCAGAAGAAGAAGACGCACACAAATTTCAAACACGGCTGGTTGAGCTGGAAAGGCTGGACAAAAGACTAGAGAGCGAATGGAACAGTTTAGCGTAAAGAACATGGCCCATGGTGGAGGAATTATGGTCACAAGGGGGGCTGAGAAGTTGAAGTAGCTGGAGCATGAAGAAGAGCGCTGATGGGTATCCCTAGATGATGAGGCCAACAGAGAATGCAGTTCACTCTACCACCTGCGTTGGTCTTGTCAAGAGCAGGCTTTCAGTTTGTGCTTCAAGTTGAAGTTTACTCAGTTGAATGCCACGAGGTTGTGAGTCAGATATCTTTTGTGATGACAGGGGGATGGTCAGTGTCTTGGCATAGATACACTCAGATGCAGGATATGGGTGTGGCTGTCAAACAAAGTGTACACAGCAGAAACCGCATTGTCATCATCAATGTCTGGGGCCGAGACGAGGGCCAATGTTTGTTCGGCAACTCCCGAAACCTGGGCGGTCTACCTTGCTGAAGGTTTCCCGCCCGCAGGGACGAACAGTGGGGAACATGATCAGGACAGGTTCAAAGAACAGGGGTCTCGGCCCTCTTGTGCTTCTCTAGCGCGTTGTGGAGGGTCGCAGGCTGGGAGGAACTCCAAAGAGCTAGGTGCCGCCTCTGGCCTGTGCGGGGATGTTTTCGACTACATGCAGCTCGCGCCTCTACTTCAAGGGACAAACCACCACATGCACAAGTCCCAGGCCAGCACAGCACACCGAGCACCTTTGTCCGATTGACACAAGCGACGACAATAGGGCTCCCCCATTTCTGGCTACCGGGCATCCATCCTCCTCCGGCCGGTGTTGGCGCTGCTTCTCGACAAGAAAGCTGTCTATATAAGTACCAGCCCGACGCGGTGCCTCGACTTCGGACCCTTGTCTCCCGCATCCCAAGCGCGTTCACCGCTGACAGCGACGACAACAACCTCCACGACCACAGCGCTCAACCCGAAAGGATATCAGTGAATGTGGCTCCGAGGCCCCAATTGAGCCTATTCGTCCTTCTTTTGGCTATTGTTCTACTAGCTCATCGCCGTCTGGAACTATATCGGTTGCCCGAGTGCCTGGATCCGAGACACCCTCGAGCTTCAACGCAAGATCACCCACGCCACGATCGACGACCGCGAGCCACCCCCGAGCACTACACAACAATCAGATCACCTCGTGACAGAATCGGGCCGCTGGTGGCCTCTTCGGCTGCAGTCATAGCAACCCTTGGCGCAAGCTGCCCGACGAGACTCTGTGGCGTGATACTTCCACTGTCGGCAGGACAGAGAACACCGAGCGGGTATAGGTGAAGGACACCCATCCAGATACTGGGGTTGTTGCCACCGCGCCGGCCTTCATTGCCCACTGAAGCTTCTCCATCCGCACTCGCAGGCCACAGCACATGCTGGTCCGGTCGGGAACGCGTTTAAAACCACGGATGGACGAGACGGGCATCCAGAGCAGCCACATAGACGTTCTTGCTGGGCGACTGGGAGCACCAAAGGATCCAGCCCTGGACCATACCCTGGGTCAGGGCCGTCCCTGTCAACTGGGGACTGTGGGAGACAGGCCACCAGATCGTGGCGGTGTCTGTCCCGGCGGCGCTCCAAGCCCTGATCTTCTCTAACCAGTGTCGGGCTTGCCGTTGCAAAGATCCTGTACTAGCCCAAAATGCCCACAATTCACGTTCAGGCTGGTTCAGCAGCCCACCTCCAGGAAATCGCCGACTCGCTGTGGAAGGCGAAGAAAGTTGTGGTTGTGACAGGGGCCGGTATCAGCACCAATTCCGGAATTCCTGTGAGTGGTTTCATTCGCACGCATGCAGCCTGCATATGCACTCAGCTGACAATATCTGCAGGACTTTCGCTCAGAAAATGGCTTGTATTCTATGATTCAAAGCCAGTTCGATGCTGCTGCCAGGTTGGATGGACCCAAGAACCGGGCAAACGGGGCCTCATCAGATGACAGTGGCGATGAGCTACGTCCCAAGAAGCGCAGAAAGACATCATTAGTCGGTGACAGCATCGAGGTCGGTGTTCCAAAGCTGGACAGGGACTCGACGGTTGAAGGCGACAGCATAAAGGTCTTGGGTCCAGATGATAGTCAGATCTCGGAAGCGAGCGAAGGGAGAAATCCTGGAGACCCCGCAGATAAGGTTGCTGCGAGATCAAACGACGAGACCGACCCCCAACATGAGCGGAGGGACCAAGGCGAGGAAGAGGTTGATTTGCTCACAGAGGAATCAGTGCTGGCAGGTGAATCTACCTTCCTTGGCCTGGATGGTCAAAAGAACTCTGAGCACGAGTCCAATGGTCGAGGGCTATGCAGCGAAGATGTGCATGATGACAGGGAAGATAAGCATGACCCTCAGGAGGATTCACAATCCCAGGCTCAACCCATTCCGAAGGTCACAGCCTCGAGACGGTCGTCACGACGCAGCTCTCCGGCACTTGAGACGCAGTCCTCATACCAGCATCAAAAAGACCCAGCATGTTCAGGCCGCAGTGCGCCGAACTCCCCGAAACGCTCTTCAGATCCACGCAATGCCTCATCGTCCGGATCCTCGACTCCCAAGCAAACATCCTCTGACTCTGGGGCCCAAACCAACACATACAGCTCTCCCCTGTCTTCGCCTCCGCCAATCCTTTCTGATCCTTATGAGGAAACATTCCACCACTCGCCCACATCCAGCAGCAGGTGTACTTCGCCGGAATCTGCATCCGAGGCAGAGAATTCGCCGCCTTCCTCACGAGCCTTCAATTACTCTCAAACCTTCAAGCGTGCAAGCCTTTCAACTATGAAGGGACGTGACCTTTTTGACGCCTCCATATGGTCAGATCCCGTCAAAACCTCTGTCTTCTACACCTTCGCCACCAATCTCCGTCAAAAATCCAGAGAAGCTTATCCCACCGGTTCTCATCACTTTATCAGCCACCTTCGAGATTCCGGCAGGATGGTTCGATGTTACACTCAAAATATCGACCTTCTGGAGGATAAAGTTGGCTTGTCCACTCGCCTGCTGCTCGGGCCAGGTAACAGATCTCGATTCTCTGTAAAAGCTTCACGCGCGGCGGCCGCCGCTGCATTAGCGACGGCGACGGCGGCAGCGGCAGCGGCAGAAACATCAACATCAACGGCGGTTTCAGCTGCTCCGATTGCCTCCCTCCCGTCTGACGGCCCCGACCGCCCAGAACCAGCTACAGAGACCGTCGAACCGACCGACGGGCGGCACGAAGAGGAGAAGGAGACCGTAAACGACACAGCACAGCCCAGTGCCACAGAGGGAGCAAAAGATCAATGCCGACAAGGTGGCGCCCAGACCGGTCCCTCCTCTCCCGAACCGGACCGAGGGGTGGAGTGCGTCTATCTCCACGGCTCGCTGCGCTCACTTCGCTGCTTCCAGTGCGGAGGCGTCATTGACTGGGACGAGGGCGATCGAGAATTGCAGACCATGTCGGGACACCAGCCGCCCTGCCCTCGTTGTGAGGATGCAACTACCGCCAGACAAGAAAAAGGCAAACGTGCGCTTGGCGTTGGAAAATTGCGACCGGACATTGTCCTTTATGGCGAAGAACATCCCGAGTCGCAGCGGATATCTGATATCATACAGCATGATCTGTCCCTTGCGCCAGATTTACTTATAATCATGGGCACCAGTCTCAAAGTCCATGGCCTCAAGACCGTTGTCAAGGAGTTTGCAAAAGCAATACATAACAAGAAGGACGGCAAAGTTATTTTTGTAAACTACACGAAGCCGGCTGACAGCGTTTGGGCCGACACGATTGATTTCTGGGTGGAAATGGACTGTGACGCTTGGGTGCACGATCTCAAAGAGAAGAAGCCTATCATCTGGTCGCCACCCGGTACTATTGACGACGAGTCTCGAAACACAAAGAGAAGACGCCGTACCAACGTCGAGTCGGAAAAGTCGGCGGCCAAGAGAGACTGTAAGGGCGAAGGTGCTGACGAAACACCTGTGAGCGAAGCCAAAATCACGACAAGAAAGGCTGAGAAGAAATGTTCACAGACGGCAACGAAACCCTCTGCTGCTCCGAAGCCTGCCCCGAAGCGGCCAGTCTCTGAGCGCGAGCACAAGGATAACGGCGCGTATTGGACAACTAGAATCATGGCAAATCTGGCTGTCCTCAGTGGTCGCGAGGTGAAGAAGTACTCGACGATGTCAACGACACCTGCACCAGCAAAGAAATCTGTAGGGTCTGGGCAAGCCGTTTCGAAGCCTGCGGAGCCGGTTGCACCGAAACAATCATTGAGGAAGCGCCGAGGCCCACGCCTTAAGAACGCGAGGACCAGAAAGCCCGTCCCAGTCGTCGCCAAATCTGAGGATGATGCTGCTATTTCAAATGCTCCCCAGGATTCAGCCAGCCATCAAATCGGCCAAGGAGAGGACATGAACCCCAGCGCTGGTGCATTGCGTGCGGAATCCCGTGATGTCCAGGAACAAGTCGCTTCTAGTGGTGAGCCTCCTGCTTCCATGACAATGGAGCCAAAGCCGGACCCAGATGTGGAAGTTGCAGAAAAAATGTTTCCTCAAGACTCGAGAGATGACACGAGTCCTACAGCGCAAGTCAGCCAAGAGACCCCAGCGCTGGACTCGCGTGGCAGTCCTGATACCACTGTTGAAAGCAACTCTATCCTTGCGGCGGTCAAGTCACATCACAGGATCAGGAAGCCAAAAGCAATCTTTGAGCCGGAGCCCATGTCTTTCTCAAAATCGGGGCGGGGCATGCCTGCCTCGTCAGCAGGCAACGCGAAGCCTAAGGCAAAGCCAGCGTCACAGGCGAAGAAAGGTAGAGGCTCGGGCAAGATCGTCAAGTCTGAACCGGCTGCGGCCACTCGGGTAGAGAAGAGTGCTATCCTTCCACCCCCGATACCTGTTCGCGGTCCGGTCTCACAACCTAGAGCAAGCAATCCGCCCGAGTCAAGGCGGCATGGTACTCCTGACGAGGTCTACAGGTTGGCACCCCTCCACCCAGAGAACCTTGAGAGCTACAACCTCCAAAGGCAACACACCGATCGGCCATATCCTATGGCCAAGCCGCTCGAACCGATTGTCATTGTAGAGGGCCCACCCTCAGATATGTCACCAACATCGCCTCAGCACTGGCAGAATCGTGCCTTCCTTTACAGGGATCCACAGTCGAGGAATTTTGAAGGACCTTGCCGAGGTCTTGACTTTGTCGGTATGACACCGGCAGCGCAGCCAGATGGTCAGGCTGCGACGACGGGTGCGCCGTCGGCCCCTCCGCCACCTTCCCAGCTAGCCACCCAGCTAGCCATGATAACTGCGCCTCCGTCATACAGCTCGTCCGCGTTTGCCAGTGCGCCGGTCATGTTACCCCAAAGCTCAGGAAGTGTGGACGCCCAGTTGCCACCCAATGTTCAATCAGTTCGCGATAGCCCGAGCCGGCAGCTTCATCAGGAGGAAGCCCTCGAGGCCGCCGCGGCTCTGAATCAACTGAGAAGCCCGCCCATCTTCGACGAGAGGCGCTTCAGGGTCTAGACGGTGGCACCGAAAATAAGTCCCAGTACGATACACTACAAGTGGTTTAAAACTGTCGTCCGTCTCGAATGAAGACGTGCATGATGCAGAATCATAGCGGGGAGTAGGAGTCTGTCCAGCGTTCTTTTGGTTCAAAGGGTCTTCAGGATAGAGTCATACCAAGAGAATCCATAGTGTCCAAGCATTCTTGCATTGAAGAATCAAATACGAATTCGATTACCGCCCACTTGAAGTGATGGGACAATATGAGGCTACGGCGGCAGTTACATACAAGTGACCTGGTTCCTGGCAGTTTCCCGCACTTAACTTAGGCCCGTCCACTCCAGTTCAGTACCAGTCACGCTATGCCTTTGGGAGTTCCTTATAGCCCCATATAGCTCTCTTCGACGTACTAGGTACTTTGTTGCCATCTGAGGCCTAGGTCGTGTCCAGTTGCGTAGGGCTTTTTGGTCACACTACCTACTTAATGACAGTCCAAGCTAGTGTCATTAGGCGGAGCGGTCGTTATAAAACCAGCAGCGCTTCCGTTCCCAAAATACCCTGCTGTGCCTGCGCCGATGAGCTTCCTCGTTTTCGACGACTTCAACAAGACTTTACAAGTTCCCTAATAAATATCTCCATACAGTTTCTTCAAGCCGACGACTTAAATCGCGTGGCGGATACATGGCTTCGACCTTAGAGGCATTATCTGCTGGTGCCAGAATGGTGTGGACTTGGTTATCATGCCTGGGACTCAGGCGCACCGCTCGGAAGCAGAACCAATCCTTTATGCTCGTCTCGTCAACAAGTGACTCCCCGACTGGGTTTCCAACATCAGAGACCGAGGAGACGCTGGCTCCTCAAGAAACACAAGAAACTGAATCACAACAAACCGAACCACCAGGCTTGACGCTTGTCTCGCAGAAATGTGACTCTCCGACTACGTGTCCAACACCAGAGACCGAGGCAACGCTGGCTTCTCGAAAATCACAACAAACCGAACCATCAGGCTTGACTACGCTACCAACTCTCGCCTCGCCGAAATGTGACTCCCCGACTATTTGTCCAACACCAGAGACCGATGGAACGCTGGCTTCTCCAGAATCACAACAAATAGAACCACCAAGCTTGACAACAATCCCAACTGAGCTGGTCCTTCTCATCTCCGAACAGCTCCCCCTTGCGGACGCCCTTTGTCTTGCACTGACGTGCAACCGCATGTGCGACATCGCGAACATCAGCTATTTGGCGACGCGCCTCGACACAGATGCCAAGGATACATTACTCTGCCGCCTGGAAAGGGACACCACAGAGCTTAGCTATTGCTTCAGCCGCCAGAAACTCCTGCCTGCCCAGTTCCCCACCTATAAGCCGATATGGTTATACGTCCACTCCCATAGGTGCGGCAACCTGAAGAGGACGTCGTACTTTAGCGTCCGCAGGTGCATGCTTGACTACTGCACCGCGCGTGTTCTCACGAATTACCAACTACTCGGCCCGCTGCATGGTGTTCCAGCTTCTCACTTGGCAAGCACCAACAACTACAGGCGTCATTGGGCTCAAGATATTTGCGAGAGTGAAGTGTGGACAGCCAACGTGATCCACGGAGAACTGTTCCTGTCTTGCATACATACAATATTTCACAAAGCAGCTGATGCAGGCGCCTTACAACTCCACTGCGATACAGATGACATCGACGTGTGCCCTCACACGTGGTTTGGTAATCTCCTAGGCTTCAAACTTCCCAGGCACGTAATTGGGAAAACCGAACGCCATTACGTGGGATGGTGCCGGAAATGTGAGACCGACTGGGATGTCGATATCGAGTGTGCAGATATGAAGCGCGGCTGGATGGTTACAATTACGAGTTATCACGGGTTGGGTGCTTGTCGCTCGCCTCAAGACCAGAAATGGCAAGCTATGAGTAATAATCGAAAGGCGAAGGCACATAGAGAGGTGCCTGGCGGTGCTGTCAAGGAACTTTGGGAACAGCACAAATTATAGCTCTGTTTACAAGCTATAGGACATGGGTCAACGCATGTGCAAGGAAGATGCTCAGATGTCTTGGGGGGAGGGGGGGTAGGGGGGGGACGAGGAACTTTGTGATTGACTGCCTCTTGGCTTGGTGCCATGGTCCTTTCACATAGAAATCAAAGATTCGCACCCGCAAAACCAGAGGGTACACCGGTACATCACCCAGAGCCTAACCAAACATTCAAGACCAACTTACATCCCTAAAGCTAATCTATACCTACTCCCATACCTATACCCATTACCTACACCTACTACCTATACCTCTCTCCTACCCTCCTCCTTCATATCCTCCTCTTCCCTACCCTCCTATCCTTATCCTTTTACCTATACCTATTACCTAAATACCTATACCTAAGTGAGTGTTATAGATGTGGGTGTGGTTTGGCGTGGTTAGATGGATTTATTTCTATTTTGGGTTTGATTGTACTTCCAAGAAACCGGTGTACCCTCCAGTTTGCCAGGGACGAATCCCCAATTTCTTCGCATACCTCAGCTCAAAACCATGCCGCTGTGAGTGTCACACGGTGTGTGTAGGTGATTGGGCCCCAGTGACTGTTAGCATTCACTGGGGCTCTGTGTCCCACACCCCTCAGGCTTAAAAACCCTCCACGACAATTTCGACTAAACCTTTCCCTTAGATAGAAGGTAGCGCTGTCTTACTTTGAATTGACGTATTGAGGACAGCTGCTTTGTCTGTGTATCGCCTCTCGTGACAACCGCCTAATTATCTAGATACCGAAGTAGCCTACATACGTATCGCAACCCACGTTGTTCCAACTTACGCAGACATGGCTCGTCCTCCTTCTACAAACCGGATCATCATCTCCAGCAAAACAATACCTTTCGATACGTTCCTTCTACACTCTTGTTTGTCGTGGTATACTCGTCGCTGATTTGTCGAGTAGAACATGTCCATTGTGCTGATCCGACGAGACCCTTTCCTAGAGTATATACCTAGGTGATCATGTAGGCACAGTGTCCTAGAAGCACTGTAGACTAAAACTGGGTTCATATACCAAAATGGAATTGGCCACCGGCATGGGTATTCATGTATCGCATCAAGTCTCCGGGCCCCCGCGGCGAAAGTCGGAGAGCACGTCGCACCACAACTCCACGTGCTTGGCAGCAAGCGGGCATTCCTTTGCACAGAACCACAGCATCGCCGCTATGCGTCCCCTGGGGAACCGCTGCGAGAGCGTTGCGTCACCCGAGACCCATTCGTCCATCTCGTCGAAGAGGGCAGCCCGCACCGTGGTGAAGTCGCCCCAGTCCACAACGCTCTGACAAATCCTGGTCCGATCCACCGAGCTCAAAAGCTGTGGCACTACAGAGGCATATGGATACTCCAACAACACCATCCGTGTGTGGTTTTCGGGCTCATACAGTGACTTCCTGGATTCGTGTAGCTCGCACGAGGCAGGTTGCTGGACACCCAGGACAAAGCCGATTGACGGGCCTTTTTTGAAATCCTCGAGGTATTGGTGGTAGGTGATGGAAATCCTCTTGATATGGCTGATGTAGCTGGTTCCGAGGGCGCCACTGCCCCAAGCCGAAAAAGCCTCAAACATCGCAACGTAGCGCTCATATGCCGCTTCAACCTCCCGGCGATATTGTTGGATGTTGAAGCTGAATGAGAGGGCTTCGATGTGAATGGAGAACAAGTTCTCTCCGTAGTAGATAGGCAGGGACTCGGCACGAAGATGCTTGCTGACGCGCGCGAGCGGCGGTTGTGCCAGTGTACGAACATCTTTCTTGATGCCTGCGCGCGTTCTGGGGATCAGGGCATCTCGATAGATCATGTTTCGAATCTCAGGTGGGAGAGCAAGAAATCGGAAAGGCTTGGTTTTTCCATGAAAGTGAGCAAACAGACGGGCTGACGGGAGGTAGGGAAGAGAATCGTTTGGATCCCATGATGACAAGAGACATACCATTGACTGCGGGACAAGCTTGTCAACTTTCTCCTCCGATCCATCATCTGGATTGGTAGCCATCGTATCTTGAAAACTTGACTCAAAATTTAGGCGGCGGTCGTGAGCTCCAGGGCGAAGAATGTATGTTGCAAAAGTGGTTGCTTTGTGGAAGGTTAGCAAGCTGAAGACTGCCAACATAAAGGAGCCTGATGGGCACCATGAGCCAGGGCAAAGTACCTAGGTACCTTTGGAAATCCGTTTGCCGAGACGTTGGCAAACTTGCGACACTGCTTAGCTCAGTCTAGGTACCGGAATGTTTAGGACTCAAAACATGTAACGCTTGTGATCAAGACATGAGCAAAATTGGTGGGGAGCTGGGCAACCAGAATACATTGCGGCTATTGAGAAAGAGAGAATGAAAAGGTCAAAATGGCTGCTGCTCAGGCTCTAAATATTCTACATAGTGGGCAGTGACTCGAACGCCTGGTGAATGCCAACATTCAATGCCATGAAGTCCTTTCCTTTGGTTTCTGAACGGAGCAGTGTACGCTGGCAATGTACAAAGAGCTTTCACCCAATATATTTAGTCAATTAGTCTGCGGTCTGCCAGTCTTCGAATCTAACACGGTACGGTCGGCCAGTCTACTGATCTTCAATTCACACAATTCACAATCTACTAATCTACTAATTATCCAATCTCCCTGTGTACTGGTGTCGTCTGCCAGTCTGCCAATCTACCTAGGTATACTAGTAATGCTGACCTCAAGCATCCCAAGTCAGGCCTGGCAAACACAACCGAGTATCGAATCCCAGACCATGATTTTTGGAAGGCAACTAATTAGCTGGCAGAAGTCTGGTACATGAGAAAAAAACCGTTACCAAGGGTGATTTAACTTGCTAAGTAATTCTGCTAATAGCGATGCCCAATGTTTCGGCCACGGGCCAGTCCATCCCACGATCTGCGACCTATTTGCAATCAAACCTGAGATCCGAGGAAAACTGATCAGGCCGGTAGTAACATTATCGATGTATTTGGCACGGAGGTCTTCTAGGAGTATCTACAGATCAAATATCAGGCTTTGGTGCCGGCGCTGGCATGCCTGTGGGCTACAAGGCACCATGGCATAAATCGTGCTGTAGAAGATAGGAATCGTTGTTCATGGGCAAGTCTTGACAAGATAAGTTTGTGTGGTTGGTGGTCGTTGGCACCATCTGTAGTTGAGCCTCAAACTTTAAATCATGCGGCTCTTCTCTCAAGCCACATTGGTGCGCAGCAAGGGCCGGCCCGACGAATCAGGTCACATTCCAGTCAAAGAAGCAAACATGCCTTGCCCCGAACTTGCTGCAGCTCGTCACTCCGTACGGATCTTATAATTGATTTATGTGTTGTGCATTAGGCCAGCTCTGGTAAATCCATTGACCAACAATTTGCATTTTTATTTCTTGAAAATGCAAGTACCTAGGGAAGCTTTCTATCCAGGATACGCTGCCCTTTTCGTGGCGCAACGACTCATATCGGGTACGGCAAGGGGCCCGAAAACATAAACCCGGGATCCACCAATAAGTGCTCGGAGCAATAATTGGGCCGACCTGCCTGGTTGTCAAGGTATTGTCGCCATCACCGAATGCTCATTCAGGTAATGTCATCAGTTTAGCTCTAAGATTAGGTCCTCTTTTAACTTTTCTCGTGGAAGTGTTGTCGGATGAACACATCTGGTTCTCGATCTTGTCGGGTTCTAGCATGACTGCGGGAGTCGCGAACGCCTCGGGTGCAAATGTCTTTAAATACGCCATTTCCCCCAAATGCCACCATGCAAACCATTCCAGTATTCACTAAGGATCTCAAGAATCGTTGCATTAGTAGCAATTTTCATGTTTGCCTATCATCATGCTATCGGAACTAATATCTTTGATTAAGCCCCTGTGGCACGCTCAGTTCCTCTTAGCTCTTCCCATTGTCAGTGTTCTAGGATGGATTGTTTACGCTCGAACTCTTCACCCATTGGCCGCTATCCCGGGACCATGGTTGGCAACGTGGTCAAGACTATGGTATATGAAGAAAATCTGGACCGAGGATGTCGAGGTTGACGAAAGAGCTCTCCACGAAAAGCATGGTCCCCTGGTCAGAATTGCTTACGATGAAGTCTCTTGCTCTGAGTGGGTTACGCCATGGGTAATTTCAGGATGAATCTCGCTAACTTAACATCCTTCCGCGCAAGCCCCGAGGCGATCCACCAGATATATCGGTACTCTAACGCGCTCGACAAGGCTCGGTTCTACGGCCCCTACAACACAACTGGATTCAGCAAGCACGGTGATGTCTTCTCCAAGTCTAGCGACAAGGAACATGGCCAGAGACGGAGAATAATCAACAATGTATACTCCATGTCGAATGTATCCAAGGGTGAACAGTACGTCGACATCTGCAGCAAGCTCTTCATCCAACGGCTGGGTGAGCATGCGGACCAGTCCAAGGCTTGCGATTTTGGAGAGTGGATTCACTGGTAAGAGAGACCGCAGTCCTTCCCCTTCATGGATCATAACAAATTGTCATAGGTATACCTTTGATGTCCTCGGTGAGCTTTATTACGGCGAGATGTTCGGGTTCATGAAGGATAGGGAGGATCACAATGACTGGATCTGGGCACTCGACAAGATGATTCCTTTCGTCTGCTTCGCTGGTGTGACTTCAGCTCTGCTGCGCCCCTTTGTGTACGCCGCTCTGGCCGTCTTGCCGATTGGAAAGGCAATCGCTAAAGGCTCGTAAGTGGACCCTTTAAATCCATCTGCCTCAAGTTTTGAGACATATGCTCATTTTGTGCCTCAAAAGCAAAAACATCGCAGAGTCATCATCGCGTCTCATGGAAGAGCGATTTGACGGGCGCGTCTCGTCTGAGAGACAAGACATGGCACACCAGATCTTCCAGATTTACAAGGAGAAGGGTGAGAAGGTCGACTTCGGATGGGGTGATGTCCAGCAGGAGTCTTTCGGTGCCCTCTTTGCCGGCAGCGACACGACTGCGATCTCCTTCCGCTCGCTGTTCTACCACCTAATGCACGCACCGGCTGCTTACGAAAAGCTGCAGGCTGAGATTGACCAGGCGTTTGAGGACGGTCGTCTCAGCGAGATACCCACGTTCCAGGAGGCGAGCAAGCTCCCGTACTTGGATGCATGTATCAAGGAGGGCCTGCGGGTCTACCCAGGAGCTCAACTCTGTAAGTCTGCTTTCCGACAGTGAACATCATCCTAGCCGAGCAGTTTCTGACAGCCCACGTGAAATCTCAGCATTGCCACGGGTCGTACCCAAGGAGGGAATGACACTCTGCGGCAAGTTCATTCCCGGCGGCTACATTGTCGGCTGCAACGCGGCAGTGGTGCAGCAGGACAAGAATATCTTCGGCGAGGACGCCGCCTCTTTCAACCCGGACCGGTGGCTCGACCAGGAGCGCGCGAACCACATGGACAAGTACATGATGGCTTTCGGATTCGGCACGCGGACATGTTTGGGCAAGAACATTGCCCGCATCCAGCTGTACAAGCTCAGCCCGCTCATCATCCGCCACTTCAAGCTCGAGTTCTGGGACTCCGACAAGACGCAGTGGGACACCAGAAACACCTTCTTCGCCCGCCAGGAGGGAATCATTACTCGGGTCACACGGAGGACTTGACGATGGACCGCGTCACTCTATATACCTCGTTACGCTTCTGTTTGACGATCCTCAGACTAATTGCATATTGGAATTTTCATTCTCTATAGAACAGGTTAGACTTTTAGACTTAGAATAAATTGGATATATAGTTACTCAATCGATATCAGAAGGTAAAAACCCTTAGTTTGGTCGAAGCCCAACACGTGAAATTCGACACATTACTCAAGTGGGAACGATAACAAATTGCGTGATCGTAGTTGAGAAAAAGGACACGGGAAAAGCATACCTAGAATCCCAGGTATCGGACCTGGTCCGGCGTAGAATCTCTCAGGGAGAGATTTCTCATTTCGGAATTTGTTAATCGTCTTCTACTGGTTAACTGAAATCATTGCGTATTCGAATTCTAGACAATAACAAGTCAGGATTTAGGCTAAATCATCAAGGATCACTACCATTCCTCTGCTTTCTGGCTACACTACCACTGAGCTCAGCCTATCGTGTTGGCTGATTCTTACAAACTCAGGAGATGGCAGAATCACAAGTCATTCTCTTGGCCTTCTATGGCATTTCTTCTCCTTGGGCCTATCTAGGTGCAGAACGCATGGCCGCTATCGCAAGGAAGCATGGTGCGAAGCTCGTTCATCGCCCAATTCGCGTCATCCAGGCAAACGGGGGAATTCCGCTCAGGACTCGACCTGATAGCCGGCAACAGTATCATGAGGTCGAGCTCGACCGCTGGAGGAAGCACATTGATATCCCTCTAAATCTCAAACCAAAGTTTTGTAGGTTTACCCCGGTGGTCGCTCATTTCGCATTTCTTTCTAGCATGTCTCGGTCAATATCCATAATTCCAGGCCATGCTCTTAGAATGAAATTGCTCAATCATTTTGCTACGCTGTTGGCACCAGTCGCTGACATCAATGATTGAGTAGACCCTTGTCGAACTATCGAAAAGGCAGCGCAAGCTATCATTGCGCTTCAAAAAGCCGGTCACGATGTCTCGGGATTTTCTTTCGCGGTTCAACGCGCACTTTGGGCGGAAGACCGCGATATTGCGGACCTGGCCACACTCAAAGAGATTGCAACGGCCACCCTGGGCCCAGATGCTGCCGAACTGGTTCTAGAGCCGCAAAATGCGAACATAGTGGCGGACTGGGATGAGAACCTGGCCGAGGCTGAGCGAAGGGGAATCTTTGGCACGCCTACTTATGTAGTGGATGACGAGCTATTCTGGGGACAGGACCGCTTGGACTTTGTAGATCGAGCACTGGTCTCCGCTAAAGCTAAGCGGCAGGTGAAGGGAAACTGACGCGAATGAATCGGATTTTGTTTGATCCTATTCCCTCGAGTTATCCAGTGGCACAATCCACGAGCTGGTCACGTTTCTACCAAGCCTGAGCAGAGTATTTCACGTCTAATGCCGTGAGACGAGAGAAAAGGGCTTGTTTCGGATTTAATAGATACTGAGCTTCAAGGCTGAGAGTATCGGACTCAAACATTCAAGTTGGCTACAGGATCCTGTGCAGAGCCAAGTTCACCCCTCAAGCACCCACAGACCACCTAACAAGTGAAAACAGCCGGGCCAGGGACCGTGTATGTCGTCGCTGCAAGAAGTTAGCCGGAATACGTCACAGTGGTATAGTATCTATCAGCTTGCACTCACCCTTGTAAGCATCGTATGTAATGCCCGCGTCGCTGCCCTTGTACGCGCCGGGAAAGGCAACGAGGTTGCCCGGGGTGGTTGAGCCACCACCGGTGACCTTGAGCTGATGGCAGCCGGGGTAGAACTGCGCCCCTGGGTACGCGTATGCCGAGTGCAAGGCAATGATCTCATGGCGCACGAGATAGTAGCCCGCCTTGAGGCAGGAGGGGATGGTGTACTTGACTCCGGCATTGCCAGCAACCATCAGGGAAGACTGTGGGCTCATCAGCATCGCATCCTGCTGTGTGCCTGGTGAGTATAATATACTTACATCGCCCCATGTGTTTGATGTTCCAGTGCGGCCCGCCTGGGCGATCTTGAACCAGACGGCGCTGTGGAGGGTTTTGAGGTCAGTCGACTTGGTATTCCTCAGCATCAAGGCCTGCAGTGGAAATGCAAGTCCAGAGCCACCTACCTTGTGCCGGGTTGATAGCTCTGGCATCCAGCGTCGGGGCATCTAGCCATGTATGTGACCACGGGTCCTACGTGCGAGTCTGGCCATAGCGTCCAGTAGAGCGTGGATGTCGAGCCCGCGGCGGCGGTTGCGTGGAGGGGAGCAGGCTGGCTTCCGACGACGCCGCCATCTGTGTACCCGCCGCACTGGAGATCGGCGTAAGTGACATCGGTCACAGGGCCGTTGCCTTGGACAGCACGCGAGATCCTTTGAGGCTGGACGAGATAGACGTCAGTATGTATTACATAGCGATGATCGATGGCAAATAGCTAACCGGTGGTGAAGTGTACGGATCAGTGTAGGCTTGTCACTCATGTTAATAACATTTATTCAATTGTCATGGGAAAGTCTGGCTTCAGCCGACGCACGTTGGTAGAACTAAAAATGTTAATATCCATGTTCCAAGCCACATCTGAGGGCTTGTATCCATACCTGGTAAGAGGTTCCCCCGATAGTTCCATTGTCGACATACCCATGAGCAGCCACCGAAGCAGCAAAGCTCAGAAGAACTGTGAGGGCCTTCATGATGCGATACTTGATTTTTGGATATCTGAACCAGGATTTGCAATGCAGTAATGATTTGCAGATCCCCAAGCGACAAATTTAATAGCAATGAGCATCTATAAGTATTTGAGCATTGGCATCGCCATCCCTGCAAAGTCAACATCCGTGATCTATCGCATCGCCGATTCTAGGTGGCCGCTTGCCTCGGTGCTGCCATTGCGGATGCCATGTTCCGTGGGGACGAACATGGCTCTTGGCGCGAGACAAGGCGGGCCGTCGAGGGCCTGGGAGCGTTGTCCACCTGGACGGTCGAGCCTCGTGGCCTGGGGCGCGGAGGGTCCGTTATATATTGTTTAAGACTAGGCGCCGTGCGCCGCCGCAGATGTTCCGCCAATTATGCGGGACTGTAAGGACTTGTCTCGCGCACCCATCCACCAATTATTGCCAGGGTCAAATTGTAAGGCTGCTAACCACCAGGATCTCAACAACCAACTCTTTCTAATCCATCCTTCCTTTCTCATAACCTAGCCATGCTGGGTGAGATTGGGGTGTATTCACGATACTCGAGGTTATCACAACGAGCCTTGCACGGATAAGCGGCATCTATCACACCAGGTGTTCGACTATCCAACGTTACCGTCTGAGAACATCACCCGGAAAATATTTCCAGCGCAAAAGACCGATGTGAAAAGCATGGAGCAGGGCTACTGAAGTGTGCTAGCGGCAGTTTACCACATAGGCCTAGAACTTAGAGCCTCTCATCGACTTTCTTTCCTTCACCTCCTAATTCAAAGCACAAGTCTCAAGCGGCAGTAGCCTTTTGTGACATTCCGTTCAGAAATTGCGGAAGAGGATGAAATTAAATGTTCACACCCGCGGCGGCAGAAGGTGCACCGGTGATCACTCATGTGATCACTAGAGACTAGGCATAGGTATATGTAGATAGTAGGTATTAGGTATATGTGTTAGATTTCGGAGTGATTTCTGTGATGGTGAGTATGGGTATTATGGGAGTGTGTGCTATGGAAATGGGCGCAGGGTGTGGGTGTTGAGCGTGGTTAGGTGAGTATCTACCTTAAATTTATTTGCACTTGTGATGTACTGGTGCACCCTCCGTTTTTACAGGTGCGAATATCCAAGTTCTTTCAGATTGCCATTTCTTCTCCTCACTAGGGACGACGCAATCACTCGTGGTTGGATGCATCTCATTATGAAATTGGATATCCGCACCTGCAAAAACGGAGGGACCGGGTATACTAGAAGTGCAAATAAACTGGGTACTCATCTCATTACGCCTCATACACACTCTCACCCACTCCCACAATACCCATACCCTATCCTACTCTCCCTATCCTACTCTCCCTATCCTACTCTCCCTATCCTACTCTCCCTATCCTACTCTCCCTATCCTACTCTCCCTATCCTACTCTCCCTATCCTACTCTTTTTATAATACTCTGTTACTCTCCTACACATACTCCTAAAACACTCACTACACCCATTACCTACATCTACTACGTTGTGTAGTGGTGTACCGGTGCACTGGTCGTTTCTGCCGGTGCGAATATCCCTTTTCCTCATTGTTTTGTTCAACTAGAAATGTGGGTTTCCAATTTTAATGGCGACTCTCAGCAGGAACACTTATAGCACATGGATCCAGCAACCCAGGCGTCCCTCGGCCAGGCTTTGACAATTGCTCACTTCACTTGCACGTCGCTGTGATAACCAAAATTTTGTTGGACGGTTTGCTGTAACTATCTGATATCCGCTTCGTCGTCAAAACTTCGAAGACCTTCTTGCTTTGAAACTTCCGGCACCAGGATCCTTATTAACAGTCTGATAAACATTTCCATATGGGTCCAGACACGATGCTCCACCATACTTCTCAAACGCTCATGCGCTTGTCATTCCCAGCAACGCAGCCACGAGCGCCAACAAAGTAATTTTCCTGACCATTGATTCTGCCTCGGCATCCGTCAGATCGGGGAGCTGCTGCTGAGCTGTGTCGCGGAGCGTTGTCAACAGTGCCATTGATCGCTGGTTGTGTGTCCAGAGACACCTCGCCCACCGCGCGATCAGCGTGGCCGCCCAGACGACGCCATTCCGGACCAGGGTGAAATTGGCGAGCAGGAATAACGGTAGTTCGATTGTGATCATCCACCACGTAGAGGCCAGCATTGAGACGATGGTCTGCGTAGCTCGAACATCGTCCCAGTAGTCGTTCCAGAAGGCCCCAAGGCGTTCTGACCATGGGACTTGCAATCCCGGTTGCCGAATGATGTCCTCTCTTGCCTCCCAAAGGGTTTCGCTTTGGATAATCCCAAATTCTTCGTTGGTTACATCAGAAAGACGTTGCGTCTGGCATATGTAAGTTTCCAGGAGAGATGCAACGGTCCTCACCCGGTGTTCAAAGGGCGAGGTTGCTGGCGGATTTGACATGGTGGTTGCTTGGCTTGCTTTGAGTCTATTGATCGATGTCGCCAATACTGAGATTTTGGGGGGAGGGGGGCAGACTGCTGTTGATTTTGAGACCGTGCGGACGGAGGGAGTTTTTGAGTAAGTAATCTCGTGCAAAGAGAAAGCACGACTGATGAGAAAGAAGTTGATCTAAATTCAGAAACAATTAATTGCAGAAGCAGGAACACATTGACAGTTTGGATGATGGCAGCTTTATACTGTTCATTTTAAGCAATTTGTATAAAATCAGAGATTCACACCTATAAAAACGGAGGGTACACTAATACATTGCAAGTATAGACTTAAGGTAGAAAGAAATTGACCTAACCACGCCAAACCACACCTATTATCATACTAGCTTCCATAACACCCACTCCCATAACACCTACCTAGGTACCTAGGTCTGCTCACCAACACCCAAACCACTCCCACACCAAACACCTACTACCCACACCTATTGCCTACACCTACTGCTTACACCTACTGCTTATACCTACTGCCTATACATACTACCTATAAGGTGTAGGTTAGCTATAGGGGTGTAAGTTGGTCTTAAGTGTTTGATTGGGGCCTGGCTGATGTACCGGTGTCCCCTCCGTTTTTAACAGTGCAAATATCTGATTTCCAGTTGTAAGCCCAACGTCACATTCCACCTCCATTGCCAGCACTCGTTCTGCTCAACATGTAGGCGAATGCCTGTCAAATATTGTGCGTAGTTTACGTCAAGAGCCTTTCAAATGCGGCGTATATGGCACAAGCGGCGAGCGATCGCCGGTAACACTGTGGCCATGATCTAGCCAGTCAAATACGGTACAAGAGCCGGTAGAGCAAATCCTCATTGTAAACTCCGAAGCTGATCTTCTAGCAATAATGAGAAAACGTCATCTTAGGGATGAGAATAGAAGGCGAGGATTAAGTAGGGGGCGGTACGAGCTATGGAGCTCCAGCACCAGATCCGCTTCCGGCCCCTGGTCCGCCCCCGGGAGCACCGCCGCCAGCACCGCCACCGCCCATCAAATTCCGTGCCCTAGATAAGATGTTAGTTGAAGTGTGGTGTCTGTGTTGGGGTGATCAAACTTACATCTCCGCGATGTTAGGGTCGTTCATCAGAGCTGACATGTCGGGCATGCCACCACCTCCGCCGCCGCCGCCGCCGCCGCCGCCACCACCACCAAATGAGTTGGCCATTTCACGCAACCTGGGGTTGCTCATGAGGTTTTGCATGAGGTCCGGGTTGCTCATGAGGTTCTGAGCCATAGAGGCGAACATGGGGTTGTTCATGATGGACCCCAGATCTGGCATGCCACCGCCGCCGCCGCCTTGCCCACCACCACCACCACCACCAAACATGCTCGCCAGGTCGTTCAGGTTGGGGGCTCCGCCGGCTGGACCGCCAGCACCTCTTGATGCGACCTCGGCGTCGTCGGACTCGAGTTCCTCAACCCTCTTCTTGGCAGTCTCAAAGCCCTTCTTCATAGCGTCACTGCCACCGTTGCCCTCGTGCTCAATACCCTTCTGGTATGCCTCCATGGAGCCCTTGGCGTCGCCCAGAGCAAACCGAGCGAGGCCCAGGCGACTCCACGCCTTGGTATACTTTGGGTCTATCGCAACGGCGGCCTCAGCATCAGCCTGGGCGCTCTCGTGATCCTTTGCGGCGCTGTATGCGGCGGCACGGTTCGACAGGAAAATGGCGTTGCCTGGGTGCAGGCTCAGGGCCTGGGTGTACAGGTCGATGGCCTTGGGGTAGTCCTTCTGGGCCATGGCGGCGTTGCCCTTGGACTTGAGTGCCTCGGCCTCCTTCTTGGCATCTTCGCTGGCTGGCCCTGCTTGCGACGGTGCGGCAGATGAGGAAGCGTCGGCGGCAGGCTTGGAAGCATTCTTCAACTTTTCGTAGACGCCATAGATTTTCAGTAGGTTCTGGTCGCCAATGGCTTCGGACACGGCGGCCTTGTTGGAGGGATCGACCTTGAAGGACTCGGCGATGCAGTTGACAGCAACATCGATGGAATCTTGATCATCTGCTGGGAGTGTGCCATCGGTGACAGAGGAAGACAGGAAGTCGCAGATAGCCAGCGCAAGGCGCTGCTTGGATGTAGTTGCCTGTGGTCAGAAAGATCAGCGGGGCAATGCTCCATTGCAAGAGTTGAGGATTCGTGGATATGAGCATAGCATAGCAAAGCAGAGTAGAGTAGATCACATACCATAGCAAATATTCAGAGCAGGCAGAAAGAAGTTGGATGGGTATCTGTAGGTGAGGGTAAAGACTGGTGAAGGTCAAGAAAGGTGGGGGACTGTGAGGCTCTAAGATGTGTCTCGTCTAATAAACAAAGCTGGAATGGAGGGGATGTTCTAGAAGAGGAGCAGATTGTGGGGCCTGGGCTTGCCTGGGGCAGTCAATGGACTTCAGTACCTGAAGGCCTAGAGATCAGCACTGCATACTGCCGTTTGGGCATCAACCCAAACACTCAGGGTTGGGGCTGTTCCACAAGCTACTCCCCCCTGGGGAGCCCACACATAACCCTTGGCGTTTCTGATGTCACCTCAAACAATCACCACTCACTCGTTTCCGCCCCAATGGTACAGCTCCTTCCGCTCACCCCCTTTCAACTAGACTTTACCTTTGCTCGTTTGCGTTTCTGTGTCCTTACTGCTCTTCTCAAAGCGATGACGGGATAGGAGCGTGCAAAGCTGATCACTACACAAGAGGAAACACCACATCTCAGACAAGGCGCCGGAATTGCCGAATCAAATCATCTCGGGCTGATTGCCCAGGCAGCGCCCACCTCCCGGCTACTTCCTCCTCCTCCGTTGAAGGGTAGAAAACGCTGCCCCATTCGAAAGCTTCACTGCGCGAAGGTGCTCCCACTGCCACGGTCGGTGCGATTCGCTCAGCCACGGCGCCCGAACCCAACGAGCCAGCCGCCGACCTCAGTTCTCCCCCGACCAGCCCAGCATGTCCTCCGCCGACGAGACCGATGCTGCTCCCGTAGCGGCCCCGACGACTCCTCAACTCCAGCGGACCACAACTGATACCGGCCTTCGGAGTTGCTTCATCTGCTTGCAAACGCCCTCCGAGACGCCAAATGCCGCCTGGGTCAATGCGTGTCCGTGTTCGCTCGAGGCGCATGAGGATTGCATGCTGCGATGGATTTCAGAGCACGAGCGCGAGAGCACCAAAACGCTACGATGCCCCGCCTGCAAGGGAAAGATACAGACCACCGAGCCCAAGGACAGTTTCGTTGGCCTCCGAGATCGGTTACACAAGATGTACAGTCGCATTACCCCCGCGATATTGTTGGGCGTCGTCACAGGATGCAGCAGTAGGTGTCACCCATCCCCCAACCGAGTCTGTTGGTCTATGTTCTCGACCAGGTCGCCCGTCTTGAAGATGGTTGGTAGCGGCCTGGGTATACATCAGACGTCTCCACGGTCTTCTGTCCCGTCTATGGACGACGCGCCTCGTTACCAAGCAGCAAAGTTGCTAACGCGTGTTTTGTCGGAATAGTGGCGTCATCGAGTTATTATGGAATGCTATCCATGTGCGTCTTTGCGGGTCCCGGGCCAGCGATGGGATGGCTGGGCCTCGGACGCGCCCTGGCAGATCGGAGGATAAATCCAGGCGTACCCTGGTACAGGTGGAAAGCCGGGTGGGAATTCTGCTTCAGGTTCTGGATGCTGAATTTCATCGCGCCCGCGTTGATGATACAGAAAGCCCTGCCGTCGCAGCTAGTAGACATGCTGACTTTACCGGCCTCCATTCTGGTGAGTTGACCGCTATTGCCCATGAAGATCTGATCAAGCCTAACAAACGTGGCAGTATGGCGCTTCGCTCGTCCTTCGCGATGAAATGCCTACCTGGCCTCCGTCGCCGGCCTGGGTAATGACGATGATGCCATGGGTCAGCTTCTCGTACAACCGGATTTATTACGATCTCCTTGGAGGCTACGAGCGCCGCCTTAACAAAGCTCTCAGAGGCCGTGGCCTTCCCAATGAGCAGCTTCCTGCCGCAGAAAATGCTGAAGGCGGTCAACAAGCCAACGCTGCAGCGGAGAACCCCGCCCAGGCCGAGGAGGATGATGAGGGCTACTTTGCCCAGGCGATGAGGGTTGGGAACGCTGTGCTCAACCTGATGGGTGATGAGAACAATCAAGAAGAAGTTGTGGCCGAAATCGAGCTCCATATAGGTCCTGATGAAGACGAGGCAGCCGCAATACAGGAGCTGCAGGATGAGCTGAACGACCAGGGCATCGTTGTGGTTGAGGAGGGCCATGGTGAGGATGCTGGCGCTCAAGCAGCTGAGCAGCCTCAGGAGCAGAACGCGAGTGAGGGAGGGGACCAAGATGCCGCCGAACCACCACCGCCTATCAGGATCGAGCCTCAGGGCAACGGCGAGCAGAATCCTCCGCCAAACGGTAACAACAATAACAATAACAACAACAACCAAGCACAGGAGGAGCCGATTCGGGAGCGAAATGGTGGTCCTTCGACAACTCTCACCGACCTGGTCAACGGCGTCGTCACCGCCATCACCTTTCCGCTCGTGTGCTGGGGCGCAGGCGAGATTCTGCGTCATGCCTTGCCCGACAACTGGATCACGCGGACCCACCCCCGCGCTGCCACGGGGCTGCTTCAGGAGCAGTGGGGACGCAGCTTGGTCGGCGGGATGGTCTTTATCGTGGCTAGAGACGCGGTGAATTTGTACACGAAGCACAGGAGGGTCGAAGTGAGGAAGCACCGGAGGGTGAGGAATGTCCCACGGCGGAAGTCAAAGCCGACACAGACGCAACAGGCAGGTGAGACTACATAGCGTGTGTTGGTGGTGCGGAAGTTGCTCTGAGAGACGTTCGGAAATGTTCATATCCCATATCACTTATTAGCTGAAAACTCTACCATATTTCGGTACGGAGCCAACAGATGCGTGCGAGCCTGGTTGTCAACCTGCCAGAGACCGAAACAATTGGACCTCTTAACTTTCCTATCACACACGAAAGCGGGCTGTCTTCGCTCGTTTGCCCAAGTAGCAAAGATGCTCCAGCCCGGCGACGACAACGCAGCGGCCAAGTAGCCCCTGAGTATTTATTTGGTCACATACCCCCATACGAAGTGGCTCATGGGGTGTGCTTGTCCATGTAACCACACATCAAGCGCGCTAGCCACCAAGGTCTTTCCATATCGAGCACATAGGGTGCCAAAAGCGCGAGTTGCCGCATAGGGTGGCAGAGCTCCGGCCGTGAGATTGGAATTCGGGCCATCATGACTTGTCCCTGGGCGCAGCCAACCCCGCCGAATCAAGCGCCATCTTCCCCATCTTCCCCACGCCCCCATTTCCCCAAATCGCCTGAGGGATGGCAGGGAATGACTTCATGTCCTACCGCGCTGCTGGGTGCTGGACGGGCATTCTAGCCCTTTTGCTCCACGTTGGGAAGGTTTCCGCCCATTTTTGCCTCGGGGGTTTGAGTTTGGGTGAGCGTTCTTCCGAGTGGGTTGCGCACTGTTGTAAGGAATGTCGGCGAAGGGTCCTAGGAAGTGGTACGCAGGACATATAGTCCAGAAACAGCTGCCTTCATCGTTCTCGCACCGGTACCAGAGCGCATCACCTCTGTGACCTGCCTGTAACAACCGTCATCTCATCGATTCCTCTGCCTTCAGCCAAATCACCATGCCTCACGCAGAATCACCTCCTCCACCTTCCCTTAACGGTGTCAACCTCTACGTAAACGATGGTCCCTTCTTGCCCTCAGAAGTCGCACAGATGCGAGTATCTCGCGCAGACGAGCCCCTCGACATCCTGCGGGAGCGTTACCAGACGGACGGCTTCGTCTTCCTGAAGGGCCTTCTCCCCCGGGACGACGTACTTAAAGCCCGCGAGGCCTACTTCGCCAGCCTGGCACACACGGGCGTCCTCAAGCCCGGCACCACACACGTCGAGGGCATCTTCGACGGGGCCAAGCCGCCCGCCGACTACCCGGGGATCGGCGCGGGCCAGGACGCGCTCGAGAAGTCGCCCGTGGCGGCGCAGTTCGTGGACGGGGCGCTGGCGCAGCACACGGCCGGGTGGTACTGGAACGAGGAGGGCAAGGGCTTCACGCAGCACCCGGCGCTGAGGGGGTTCGTGGAGCGGTTCACGGGCTGGGGCGACAAGACGCTCCCCGTGAAGAGGACGCTGCTGCGCAACAACACCCCCGGCAACAAGGCCATCGGCGTGCACTACGACCAGAGCTTCCTGCGGTACGGCGAGCCGACGGCGCTGACGGCCTGGGTGCCAATGGGGGACATTAGCCTCGAGGGCGGCGGGCTGATCTACCTCGAGGACGGGGTGAGGCTCGGCGAGGAGATTGAGAATGACTTCTCGAGGAAGGCCAAGGAGGCGGGCATGAGCGACGAGCAGATGCGCAACGCCTTCAACTCGAACATGATGAGCACCGGTTTCCTCTGCGACGGGCCGCTAGAGTTTGGGCGCAAGTACGGTCGGAGGTGGCTTGCCACTGCGTATGAAGCCGGCGACGTCGTCTTCCACAAGTCACATGCTGTGAGATAAACCTCCTTCCGCCCCCGTGGGCATCTCCGCGTTCTCGTTTGCTGACTTTGGATGTCCTTGATCATCAGATCCACGCCTCCACGATAAACAATGACCCTCAAGGTAGGATCAGGGTCGGCACAGATTTGCGATTTGTGGACTCGTCCCGGCCGTGGGACCAGGTAAGTCGGACAACTTCCTGCGTGTGCCCTCGTTCTGGTTTATCGACGCTGACTCCCTTTGGCACAGCGCTGGGACAAACATTATGAAATCGGCGACGGTGTATAAGGTATCAAATGCCTCCACTGCACCCCAGAGGAAGGTGTCCCAGATGAAGGTGTCCCACAGGAGAGGAGGATATCTAGAGGATATCTAGAGGAGGATGTCCAGAGGAGGGTATCACAGAGGGGGGTACCCTAGAGGAGGATGTCTAAAGGAGAATACCTTGAAAGAGGGCCTCAGGAGGTGTGCAACGGTGCTACAAGAAGGAGGTCTCATGTACATGTCGCCTTTATATCCAGTTTTGTTACCCCGGATAGTCGTAAGTTTGAAGAATCCAGCCGAGCACCCTCGTGTGGGCGAGAATATTGGCGATGCTGGGATGAAAATGATTGCCCCCAGGATGAGAGCTCTTCTAAGTAACCACATAATTATTCCGGCCGGGGAAGTCCGGACCGAATCGTCAGTCTACAAACTTGTTAGTATGGGTCGCGTGAGGTGCCCCAGACCCGCGGGTGGATCGCTTCTGTTGGCGACGTAGGCGTGAAGGAAGCGAGGTAGAGTAACCAGCGCAATAACTTAATTGATGTGGTTGTTGCGTGTATTTCCGCGGCATCAATCAATGCAGCTGGAGTACTGTCCCCGAATATTTGTGCAGTGAGAATGGGGTAGAGGGGTTAATGTAGCCAGCTAGGGATTCCTTGCCTTGGATCAGAAGAAGCTTGAGTGGATCGCGGGGCAATTGTGGGATGGATTTGGGAGGCGACGGGGTTGCGATGTGGGCTGTGGGGCCAGCTCCCAGCTCCAAGCACAGCAGGCGTAGCTCCAGGCGGTCCTGCCAGGCTTGCCCAGGTGCGGCTCTATCCTCGGCGCAAATGTGGGAGATCACCAGGCTAACAGATCATGAAATCACCTCACCTGCTCTCACCTGCCCTTCCCTCTCAAAAGCCTCTCGACCTCCTGTTCCTCTTCCTCCTACAGTAAATATATCTCATACCCTCCTGCTCCTTGCTGAAGTACCCCGTGCTGGTGGAAACTTGGCTCCTCGAACGCGCGCCCACTTGCTGTCGCATATATATCCTTCCACACATCTCCCCCACCATCGTCACATTGCGGGGCATTCCTCCCCTCCAAGTTACACACCTTCACCATGGCCGGCCCCGTGCCTTTCGCAAAGTCGCTGGACCAGATCTACCCTGAAAATGCCCTGGTTTCTCAGGGCAAGCGGTGGAACAACCTCCTGAACCAATTTCAGTCCACCTATGGCCAGTCTGCTGAGTTTGTCGCCCGCTCCCCGGGCCGTGTCAACATCATCGGCGAGCACATCGACTACTCGCTGTACTCGGTGCTGCCCATGGCTATCACCGCCGACTGCCTGATCGCCGTCTCCACCAAGTTGGATGCCGCGTCTGTGAAGCAGGGCACCTACAAGATCAAGATCGCAAACGTACAGAGCCAGAAATTCCCCAGTCATGAGTTCGACATCCCGTTTGATGCCATCGAGATCGACGCTACGGTTCATGAGTGGACCAACTACTTCAAGTCCGGGCTCAAGGGGGCCCTGGAGCTGCTCAGGAAGAAGCACGGCGCCGCCTACAAGCCCGTCTCCATGCAGATCCTCATGGACGGCACCGTGCCCGCGGGCGGCGGCCTGAGCTCCAGCGCGGCATTCACGAGCACGTCCGCGCTGGCCGTCATGGTCGCCAACGGCGAGAAGACGGTCGACAAGACCGCGCTCACGGAGCTGGCCATCGTGTCGGAGCGCGAGGTCGGCGTCAACTCGGGCGGCATGGACCAGTCGGCATCGGTCTTCTCCGAGCGCGGCTCGGCGCTCTACGTCTCCTTCTCGCCCAGCCTCACCGCGCGGCCGGTGCACTTCCCCAAGACGAACCCGGAGCTGTGCTTCCTGATCGCGCAGTCCTTCGTCGCCGCCGACAAGCACGTCACGGGCCCCATCCACTACAACCTGCGCGTGGTCGAGTGCAGCCTCGCGGCCGCCTACCTGAGCGCGGCGCTGAACCCGGCGGGCACCCAGCTGCCCGCGGACGCGGCGCCGCTGGGCGTCTCGCTCAAGGGCTTCCACGACGCCTACTACGCCAGCCACCCGGACAAGGCGGGCAAGTCCGTCAACGAGCAGCTGCGCGAGCTCATCTCGCTGACCGAGGCGACCCTGCCCAAGGCGGAGGGCTACACGCGCGAGGAGGTTGCCGAGAGGCTGGGCGTCAGCGTCGACGAGCTCAACGCGCGCTTCACGTCCAAGTTCCCCGTGCGCGCCGACAGGTTCAAGCTGCGCCAGCGCGCGCTGCACGTCTTCCGCGAGGCGCTCCGCGTGCTGGACTTCATGTCGCTGCTCGAGGACCCGGCCAACCACCCAAAGGACGGCGCGGACACGACCACCTACAACGCGAAGCTGGGCGCCCTCATGAACGCCACGCAGGACAGCTGCCGCGACGACTACGAGTGCAGCTGCCCCGAGATCGACGACATCTGCAGCATCGCGCGGAGGGCGGGCAGCTACGGCAGCCGCCTGACCGGGGCCGGGTGGGGCGGGTGCAGCGTCCACCTCGTCCCGGCGGACAAGGTGGAGGCCGTGAGGGAGGCGTGGGAGAGGGAGTACTACGGCAAGAGGGAGCTGACGCCCGAGCAGAGGGAGGGGGCCGTCGTCGAGAGCCGGCCGGGAAGTGGCAGCGCCGTCTACGTTGTGGCCGACGGCTCGCTGTAGTGTGGTAGCTTGGGCCTAGAAGGGCGGATGGAAGGACAAGAAGCCTCGTCATGTATCAAAATACTAATGTAAGGCTAGCCCTAGCCGGTCAACACCCCGTTGAATTAAGAGCACCTCACCGTGTGAGCGAAAGACCCTGCAAATGACGACGTTTTTCCCTGGGGGACCAAGTGAGACCTCGCCCAGACACTAGACAGAACCTATCCGGCGGTGCCTATATTCACGCCGCGATATGTGCGTTCATCCGAAAGCGCAGAAGAAAGGAAGGGGCGCGAAGAAAGAACACGGGAAACTGGAACTGACCGTCGGAACCTTTTGAGATCTGGGTTCAATGCCGAAACAGCCCCAGCGCACCTTCGAACGAACCTCACACCAGCCCGGTACCCGGCTACGAGGCCGTTGACGCTACCGGTGTCGCCGCATTTGGGGCGATCGGACCCGCGTCCTCCTCAAAAAAAAAACATCAGACGGTATGGACATCAGACGAGGAGGGAGGAAGAAGGGACCCCGGTGGTGATAATGTGGGATCTTCCGAACGCACGGCTGGGTTCGCGTCCTGACGGAAAACCCCACAGGGCCAAAATACTGTGCCTCATGTGTTCGCTCGGGCAAAGAAGGTTCTGGGAGGTTTGCAGTCGTCCAAATTCCCACACAAAATTGCGCAAGACGTCCGGATGAGGATGCGGGTGGTCGGGCTAGACGTTGCCGGAGGCCGAGTGCCACGCCGCTGCCCGTCGGGCAGATGCGAGTGGCCCGTGACAGGGGAGAGAAGAGAACGAACGAGAGGGGGGAAAAGGACATTCCACGCTCATTACAGCGGAAAGAAAGATGGACATTGAACGGATTGTGGTACCACCATATCATCAATCCCAACTTTGCTTATTCCTCCCGTGTCTTTGGGTTGCTGGGCGACCTGCTACTCCCGCACTCATCAGCCTCTCCCGTCGCCGTATCAATTTAGAGTTTCCTCCTCAGCAATAACCCCGGCCCCTCTGGAGGTGGGTGAGACAGGATTTCACACAGAAGAGGAAAACCCACTTCCCATTCTCGTATTGTAAGAGCGCAATAAGTCAGCATTGCCTCGCTCCCGAGACTATTAAAGCGGATCCTTCAAGGGGCGCAAGTGCGGGATCCAGGCAATCTATCTGACGACGTGCTGACGGTCCCGCAGCAAAAGCAAGCTTTTGTGTGCCCTTGGACCTTTGGCATCTGGCTTGTGGTGGATATGTGTGTGGACGCGCAAGGTCACCGTTTCGGCAGGTTTAAGAGAGGGCCGAGGGGGAAACGGGCTGCTTTTTGCTACCGAGGCACGCAGGTCGTGTCGAGCCGGAGGTGGTGTGATCCCGTCGTACGCGAAACCGCCCAAATTGGAGCAGGGCAGGGCAGGGCAGTGCGCTTTGACTGTTGGGGTCATCAGGGTCTATGTATATTCATCACTATATAGTATTTGGAAGACTGGGGGGTATTTTAATGTCAGTGCCCATGAGAAGAATGATCCATGTGCCGTATTAGGTACTCTGAGCAAGGCAGTCGCTGTTACTGTCCGACAACATCAAGGAAAACTGTCCGGGATGTAGATGTGATTGTGGGTATTCTTCATTTCCAGAAAAGTCCGTTCCACTCCGAATAACTCGTTGATGGGCCGCCGACCTCCATTCTATGTGTGCAAACAACAACGCTTCCATGAAAACAAAAACAGGAAAAAAGATCCAGAGAAAAAGAAGTGAAAACAGAATGGGCAACTCGGGAGCACCCAGACAAGTGGACAGGTTCCCAATGAATATTCACAGCAGAACCGATGATCAACATCCTCCTCCACTTTTTGGGGTGGGTTTAAAAAACCACAAAAAACAAAACAAAACCGCCGAGAAAATGACACAAGGGAATTAGTTGTTCGTGTGAGCGACTCGGATCGACGATGGCCGCCGACAAAAAAAATGACAATGGAGGGGGGTATCTCGGTATCTCTCGCATACGAAAACGTAGGTGCGTGCATCATCAGCCGAAGAAACGCTCAGACTCCAGTAAAAGTACTAGACCGACCAGCCGGGGTGGTGGATGAAGGGTGACAGGTTATGAGATAGATAGTGATCGTGGTTGCTCTTCGAATAATCGTCGGCAGATAGCAAGAAAATGATGCGGTCTTGTGTAAATCGTTGTTCGATTATATCGGACGGCCGCAAACAGCGCCCTGAGCGAGCAGCCCAGACATCTATGATCCGCCAAAGTGGAAGACACTGGACATGATCGAGCCAGGTCGTGATTCGGTGGCTGTCGTCAAGGTCGAGTCTCTGTACGGCACTCCCTGGGCGCTTTCGCGGGGAGGCCTGACCGTCTGACCAGAGCTAGAGGTCCGCATGCTCCATCGCCGCTTCTGTGATGCCGACATATTACCCTGCTGCTGCCCTTGTTGCATGTCCATACCGATTGGTGGGTCCGGGGCTCTTGACGTCGTGTAGTGTTGCTGCTGGTGCATATGACCGTGCTGCTGCTGGTCACTCGGGACGACCATAGATGCGGACATGTTTGAGTAGCCGTTGCTCTGCGCAAGAAGATCCGTCCAGTAGCCGAACGAGTTTGTGGGTGCCGTCGGAAGCGGCATGTTAGGCATATTGGGTGTGCTCATGATAGTGTCATCAGGGTCCAGGCTAAGATTTCAACGGTTAGTATCATCTGAAGACATGGCGGGTATTGGTTTTGTGAGACATGACATGAGCCGTGAGCTGAGACATGTCTCACATTACAAAGGTACGCCAAGAACCACTGGAGGTAGGGAAAGAAAAAAAGGAAAAAAAAGGCTTACAATAGGAATGACGTGTTAGAGAGATCTTGCGCTGTTGTCATGGCGGATTGTGGATCCTGTGAAGTCCAAGAGCCGGCATCCGACGGGAGACTTTGAGGCGTGAAGCTTAGTGGCGCCGGCACCATGCTGATCTTGGACATGCTCTGGGCGTCTTCCTCTACCTTGGGGAAGGTAGGCAATGGTGTCTCGAAAGGACTAAAGTCGGGTATGTCAACGCCCTGCTGCTGTTGGTGTTGGTGCTGCTGCTGGTGCTGGTGTTGTTGCTGGTGCTGCTGGTGTTGATGTTGCTGATGCTGTTGAAGCTGTTGGTCGAGACTGGTCTGGCTGCGATTGGCGCGGTGGTTGACAGAGGCCATTTGGCATGTGGCACGGATCGGAATGAAAAATCCAGGTGGCAGAGTAGGCTGCGTGTCCTTCTTTGCGTATCCCATTGCCGAAGCGCACTGCACAAACTGCTGAACATCCGAGATGTGGCGGCACTCGAGCATCTTTCGTAGCGTGAAGGAGGATAGTGCTTGCCAAGCAGGCGACTCGGATGACATTTTGACACGGCGTTTCCACGCCTCGTCGACTGGAGACTGGCGCATGAGGTTTCGAAATCTCGCCGAATAGGACCAATCGCGATGCGTCAGACCATCTCCGTCAAAATGGTCGGCGACGTGGGCGAAATACTCGTGTGCCTTCTTGTCGGCATCCTCGTCGCTCTGCGCCTCGAAAATGCGCTTGCAATCCTGGAAGCCGCAAGCAAAAACAACCTGCGAGCACGTCTTTGCCATCGCATCGTCGGGCAAAGGCCCGACACCCTGGTGGCAGGATTTCAAGTGGTTAGTGTATGCTGATTTCCACTCGAACGGCAAGCCGCAGCCGGGAGCCGCGCATGTCCAAACCGAGTGGTTGGTGTGGAACTCGTGGAAGTGACGCTTCAAATCGTTCTTTCGCTTGATCTCGACTGTGATCCCTCGTTCCCCGCAAAACGGACACTCGAAAGGATCTTGCTTTTTGTTTCCCCACGCGCTGCCAATGCCCCCCAAGTTCGAGCGTTTTGATGCGCCTGCTGCTCGACGGACAACCTTGCGGCCAATAGAGCGCACCGACGAGGTTTGTGCGGGATTGTGCCCTGGCATGACATTCTGGTTGGACGCCGGAGAGGGAGCAAGGCTCAGGCTGTGGAAAGAAGAGGTGTCGGAACAGGTGGAGTAGAGACTGCCAGTAATGGAACTGGCGTCGGAAAAGGAGATCGGACTCGGGTTCGCCTCGAAAGCCACGGCGATGTGGCTGTTGCTGCTAGAACTGACAGGTGGTACCATGCCTTGCTCTGGGATAGAAAGTTAGACACCGAGACAATGGGCGCCCACGGCGGTGCCCGCGCGTGCGTGCGACCTCAATGGGGCGTTCGGGCGTTCTCACCATTTGCCGACATGGACCGCAGCATGCCCACAAGATCCGTCAATCCATACTTCCCCAGCAAGTACCGCATCATCGCGCTGTCGTCCATGGCGTTGTTGTTGTTGTCCATCCTTCCGAAATTCAAGCAAATGGGCTCCACTGGCTCAATTCGGGGGAAGGTTCAGGGGCATGCGAAGGCGCGACATGCGTGGTTGAGATGAGAACAGACGAGTTTGCTGAGCGGAGTTGAAAAATAGTCAGAGTTTGGGGGCGAGAGAATGGTCGTCTGTAGGTTTGATTTGCCGTAATTATCGATAAATTGGTCTCTGCTGAGAAAGCGAAGACGCCGTGCGTGGTCGGCGGTGTGGGAGGGTAGGGATCGTGCTGAATCGAAGCGATGATGTTGGAAAGCAGAGAGAATAATAGGTAGGGGTAGAAGGAGAGAGAGAAGATAAAAAAAGGGTTTCGGGGAAAAAAGAATGATTGTCCTCTGCGGGCGAGTTTGTACGAGGCTCTTCACATCCAGGAAGTGCCAATCACATCAACATCTGCAGGTGAGGAGAGAGGAGGTCGAGTGGTGTGCGGCCTCAAATATAGATAGGTAAAGGTGCGTGCGAGCGTGGGTGCGAGCGGGTGGTGA
Organism: Diaporthe velutina; assembly: GCA_038088505.1. Lineage (NCBI taxonomy): Eukaryota > Fungi > Ascomycota > Sordariomycetes > Diaporthales > Diaporthaceae > Diaporthe > Diaporthe velutina. The sequence continues at coordinate 37,129 of JBBWSJ010000075.1, read as the reverse complement.
CCGGGTCGGTTCAGAGACGCGGCCTACGACAACCTTATTGCCCAGGGCCTGGGTGTGGATGTGGATAATGGGTTATGGGTATGGGTATTGGCCTGAATATGGACAGGATGGATCTGGATATGGAAATGGATGGTCTCAACCCAAATCAAGCGGTGTCATCGGACAACGCAGAGCAGGGCCAGTGACAGGAGGATGAAAAGGGTTATATGAGGGCGTATGCACACAGATGGGGCCGCGCCGTGATGGGTGGTGACTGGCTCGAGACTGGCCCAGCCGGCCAGAGAGATTATGAGCTGATGGGCTTGGGGTGCCGTCTGCCGCACTTCTGCTGCACTGGTTTAAACCCGGAAGGGCAGTTGGGCGGGCGCTCGAGACTGGCAGGACCACCGCTGCCTGTCACGGGTGGGAGCGCTGGGTTGAATTGGGAATGGTCGGATGCTTGAATGGGAGGGAGATCGGCAGGAGCGTTGCCGGTTGTCGACGTCTATTTACGCAGCAATCTGCTGGGTGCTGGCTGCTGGGAAAGGTGAGAGTGAGTGATTGAGGAAGGGAGGGGGAGGGGGGAGCGAGAGCCTGAACAAGGTGCGGTTGTGGGTGTGGTTGGGGTTGTGGTCCTGTTGTGCTGCTGTGCTCTGGTCTGGTCTGCCGTGCACTGCTCTCTGTTCTGCTGCTCTGTTCTGCTGTGTCTCGTGCCTGTTGGCTGGCTGCCTATCCTCCAGGTTCGGTTCCTCCCCTCCGTCCCCCCTCACCTCCTCACCCCCTCCTCTGCCCTGCCCTGCCCTGCCCTACCGCATTTCATCAGGCTGGCTCGCCACGGCCAGCTCCATATCTGCTGCTGTGGTTACTTTACTAGCCTTTTCGCTTTTCGGACGCTGGTTGGCCGGGCCTCTCGGCAACCAGCCCAAGGCTCCAAGTTCACACCCATCCAAACTCCAGGCCAGGATGCCAAGGGCGCGTGCGCCACGCTTCGGGTTCGCAGGCCACCCGTAATGCTACCAATCCCAATGCCCTTCAGCACCGCAGGCTGCGTGTACCGGGTACCAGCGGTGCTACAGTCGCAGCTGTAGCAGCAACAGCAGCAGCAATAGCAGCAGCAGGCTGTCGCGGCGGAACACGCGGGACCTCGGGCGGGGGTGTCGCTGTCGAGTCCCCAGGGCCCTGCTCGAACTGGGGACCCAGCTCTCGTTTCTAACGGGGGGATCCCCATGAATGAGCTGGGGGTCCATGCTCCTTGCTCATCACCAACTTAGGCATGTTTCGACACGGCTCAGAATGATTTGGAAAGGAGCTAGAAGTACTTGAAACCAGAAGCTGCAAATACTGACCGCTCACAGGAGCCCTGTGGCCTCGAGCTCCAGAGAGGGCCCTCTGACCGCAACTCAACTCGCCTGCTGCGTCGCAGTCGAGGTGGTCTCGAGGATCACAACTGATGATTGACTGCGGGCTGCCCCGCGCGCCCCAGCTGGAAAATGCAAGACATGTACTGTGTCTGCATCCACGAGCGTATGTGTCTGCGACCCGGTCCAAACTTGGTGGTGCACCAGACCTTCAGCCAACACCTGCGCCAGTGCATCACTCCTTCTAAGCGGCGCGCTGATGGATGACTGGTGCCCTCCACCTCCATCTCGGCTCGATGATCGACCCCCAACAGCCCGGGGCTGGGCCCAGCTGAAAATCCCACAGCCACCACCTGTTGAGACCAAAGTCATGCACGAAGCAGCCACACAACCACCAGACTGTATATAGATGTGTCGCCACAGAGAGGTTTCACTCTTTGCCGTCTCCTCTTCTGCTTGTAGTAACGTAGAGTCAGGCCGTGTGTTCGCACCATACTGCTCAGTCGAAATGGTGCCCGGGTGCAACCCGGAGCAAGCCGATTGGATGCAACGACAACGACACGGCGCGGTGAAGCCACCGCCTTAGTAGCCAGATACGACCTCACAGACGAGATATATGGGGGAACGGGTCATAGGCCAGGCATTATGCGACAAGGTAGCAAGGTGCACTATTAAGGTTGACGCGGGCCCGGGCGGCTGTCATGGATGAGCTGAAAGGTGCTGGCATCGTTAGGATAGGGAAACATGCATCTTGCCGAGTCCAATCCCTGGCTCCCTGGGGCTTCTGGGTAATTGCTTGTCGTCCTGCCCGAACAAGTGCATTGTGCGCATTGTTGCACAGAGCGGGAGAGCCCAGAGGAGCGATAAGCCGCATGATGGGAGCCGCCGATGAAGGAACAGGGAGCCACGTGCCTGCAGATCGTGTTCGTCAAGATTTGTCCTGTCCGCGGCCACGGCATCGGCGCGAGGTCTTGCTCGGTGTTGACGGCAGGAGGAGGATGTGCGCCCACCAATGCAAAGTACCACACCCATCCCTGCCAGCTGTCCCATCGCCAGAGGGTACTGTATCATGAGCGAGGAAAGGCGACGAACCTAGCTCGACGCCAGCCGATCTGAGCTGGATCTCAGTCGGCCCCGGCCTTGTTTGAAAACAGTGCACGCTAACAAGTCTTGCGACTCTGGCATCAGTCCACGACTCCACGTCTACGTACGACGGCGGTATGTTCCGCGGGTGATCCATCGCGGACGGCGTCTTAGTGTGATTGAGGCGGGGGTGGCCTCTGCGTTACGCGTTACTCAGATATCCAGTTCGGGTGCTCATAAATCGTAATTGTGCAGGACGTCGAGGTGGGTTGGGTGATGGCCAAATCTGGAACTGAACAGCCATATTGCAGGGCCGGGCGTGCTTGATTTACGCGCGGATTGACGTGCTGGCGATCAAGTGGCTGGCTGATCTGATCGGCGGATGTCCATCATTATCATCGTCGCCCATCATGCTCGCCTCTTGTCCGACTCGCCCGTCGTTGAGTGCACAAGCTCGGTGGTGCATGAGGGATTGGGATTGCAGGTGGAATTCGGCCGTTGGAGACAGCTCGCTGGCTTGCTGCAGCTCTCCTCGCGTCAAATTGGTCAGTGTCAGAAAAGCGGAGCCCGACACCACCCGTTTCTAAAAACAGAAGCAGGCGACCCAACATCTGCAGGCCGCATCTAATAAGCGTGCTTGCTTGCAGCCTCCGTGCGACCAAAGCCAGCCTGCTTAGATATTCCAGGACCTTGCGTAGTACAACGTCAGCCTGATCAGGGCTGGACGGTAATAACTGACGTTAATACTTGCCTAGAACGTAGACCGCCTCCTATGTATGTGCCCTGAGTACTTGCCTCTTTGGAAAGTCGGGGTGCAGCCCTGTGCAAGAGCGAGTGCGAGAGTGCAGCTGCCTCGAGCTAACACCCGCCGTGTAATCAGAATCAGAGAGTGACGTTGCCGACTTTGGCAGGTGCAGCCTTTTGTGAGTTTGGCCAGCAGCAGCCCAACACCACCTTCTGCAGCCTCGAGCTTGCGATGTGTTCATGCCCGCCTTGCTGCCCTGGGCAGGGTTACCCACCAAAGCTACAGTACGACTCATTCATCAACCCGTGGTCCGTTGCTGGTACCGGGTCCCGATCTGCCCTGGGTGGGATTGCCTGGATTGCCTGTATGCTCGATGATGCCATCCATGCTTCCACCCACCCCGCCCTAATGTCACCTCGGGAGCTCCCCACTTGTAATAACACTCCAGAGCTCGTCAAGCTTCAATATTCATCAAACAAGCTGCGCTATTGACTTTGCTGACGACAAGGCGCACACGACCGCACTGACCGAAATTGCTCGGCGCCGGCTGTCCCGCATAGCAAGCATGCAGGAAGCACTGTCACTGTCTGTCAGTCGGCCTGTCACTGCACTGACTGCTGCACTTCCGAGGTTGCCATGACTCCATCCCCAGCCAGTCACTCAACCATCACTGCGACTGGGGTTGGTGATGGGGATGCGTGCCGCCTCTAGATTAGCGAGGGCACGCAATTGTTCTTGCTGGTTGGGGAAGCCGATGTGTACGGACATTCCGCGCATCTGTACACGCAGATCAGCCAGGCCATTCCGTGCTTCCAACCAGTCACTGACAACGCCCAACTACCCTGGTCATCACGTCGACTGCCACGCGAGCATTGTGGACGTCCCGGATATCAAACCGCTGAGGGTCGACTTCACCACAGGCCTCCGATATGAGAGCCTCCACAATGCCGCGACACACGCGCGTGGGGTGGCCTGGACTGAACCGGGTGTATCTCTCCAACACGGGCACGAAATCGACATCCTTTTTCTTACCACCCTCCCCGCGGCTCTTGCTTTTTCCCACGTGCTCGTCGGGCCCCGAACTTTAATAACGTGGGAATCATGCATGCATGCAAGTTCGCGCCAGCAGTCACACGGCCGTGTGCCACAAGCAGGGCTCACCAGTTCATGATCTGCATCATGCACAGAGAGTTCAATCTATTCCGTGCAAGATGGTGCCCTTTGCAAGCCTTGCAGAGCCCAGCAGTGCTTGGCATATAACGTCCCTCACAACCCGGCCCCTCGGACCAGAGCTTCATTGCAGGAGGAGAAAACTCACGGGGATGGTTAAGCATCCATCCCGTCGAAACTGTAATAAGCCGCATCACCGTTCCCACGCACGGCAACAATTGCCCGAGCCAGTCACTCACCCCTGGCAGCGAGCCCTGCCGATAGGAGCTGGGGCTGTCACTCATCAGTGTCAGAAGCGCGTCCTTCTTGGGGCCAAAGCCCCCTTTCCCCTTCTTCGCCCCCCACCATTGAGGCGCACACAGCGTGGATGCAAGCCACGACATGTGCGCAACCGGCATTTGTTGCTGCCGTCAGAATCTTCTTCGCTTGAGGAATGTGTGTATCACTCCTGCATCTGTGGGACGCCCCTGGCGATGAGGTTTCGGGTGAGTCTCAGGTGAGGACGACATAGTCGAATCCTGTCTACTGGCCCATTCCTCTTCGTACATACTGTGCGGAAACCTCCCGATATCCGTCATCGACAGAACGCTTTCGAGCATCAGGCCCCATGAATTGCAGAATGAACATCATCCGTGTGAAGGAGTCAACGGCTGTCTGTCCATCTTTGAGCACCTCAAACCCGTGTTCAACTCGGTCAATCAGTTGACAGTCTCCAAGCACTTGCGCGCTCGCCTCCCCGGAAACCGTGTTGATTTGAAAGCAGAAATGCCAGTCCCACCATGAGCATTGTGCACATCAGACACAGTTGACCATGGACAGCAGCAATACTACGCAGCCAGTATACAGGGTCTCGAATGGAGAAGGCTTTCCGTCTTCTATGGGTTGGTTCGTCGTTAGCGTCCTCCAGGCCCAGCAATATTGAAGGTACTGCAAAGGAGCATTTGCACTCGGACCGGACTACTCGCTACCTTATTGCCTTGCCCTTGGTTGAATTGTCGTCTCTTTTACCCTCGTGCGCTTGGCCTTGTTTCTCGAGACCAACCGGAATCCCCGGGCCCTCGTCGTACAGCCCCCTCGGTAGCTTCTGAAGTCACAACTTGTCCAGGACAGCCAGCCCCTGAAGTATGGCGCGTTCACTTGATACGCAAAGATAACCGGGCTGCGTCGCCAAATATCAGCCTCGCCGCTCGGCACGCAGCCGTGCCTGGCGCTGCAAACGACCCCAGACCGAGCATCAATGCCCCCCGCTTTTCCACCGACCGTGTTTCTCTTCCGCGGGCCCCGCCTGTCGGGTCTTGCCGTTCGTCCGTCAATGCGTTTTAGAACGCTCAACAAGCCGGCGGTGATCCGTTCTTCGCTCGGATTGTTTCCCTGGTGCAGCTTTTGGCTCGTCTGGCGACGGTGCCAGTGTGAGCGGAGAAGGAACGAAAAACAAATAAGGGGTGGGGACCCTAGCCCGGTTTTATCAGGGTCACGGCGTCTACAGTGTTGCTTCTCGTCTTGGCTCTCTTTTTGAGAACACAAAGAGGGTCTCGTCCGGTGCCAGTCCCCATTGTATCAATCGAGTTTTGTGCCAGTTGACAGGCACAACGGGCCCATGATCTGAGCCCCGGAAAGGTTGTTTCGATCGTGACCCCTCGGTGCATGTGATAATCGGATCGCTACCGGGACGATTACAAGGTCTCGCCGAATTTGGATAGCGATGGTTCAGGGGCGCTTTCAGAATGCTGGGAATAACCGGTAAGTCCCCGGCCACAAGGTCCCTCTCAACAGCCGCCCTGGTCATCCGTAACTGCCATAACTGCCAGAAGCGGACGGGGCGAGGACATGCGCCTCAGGGAGTCGAGATTGAACACACGCCTTCGGTGCGAGGGGTGATGCCTTCAGACAAGGGCCGCCTCAGGGTCGGTGTCAGGTATTGGGCGACTGCGGAGCCCCCGCCCCAAAGCGGAATCCACGTCGGTCGGTGATACGAGTCCCGACTTCAGGTTTGTGGCCGTCCATGTCCAAGGAAAAACAAAATTGAACGCCCGAGCACGAGGCCGTATTCTGCGTGGCTGAATGGGATACTGCCCTCGTAAAGGTCGGGTCAAAATAGCATCAAGGCTCGGAGGCTTTGGTATGCCTGTTACCGCCCTGAATCGGCTCCGTGTCGCACCTTGTTTCCCCTTGTGCTGTGTTATTGCCGGTCTGGTGTTCTCATCAAAGACATTCTTGTAAACGACGTCCACATATTAACGCGCTGCGTGCGATCCACGGGACATCAAGGGGCCCTATTCCAGAAGTTTGAACCAGGCAATTACATTTTGCGATGCCGTTGCCTTTGCTCAGTACTGCGTTCGTAGATACTGCAGTTTTACTTACCTAGGTTAGGGGGCATCGTGAGTGAGAGACCAGAGACGTGTGTAGTTCAGAATTTGTTGCTTTTTTGCGTTGCGCCGACCCGTGTCCCCTCGAATCTTACTAATTATTTACAATCGATACAAATTGAACCCGGACGCTCCAATAAACTCCTCGATGTGCGAGGAATGAGCCGCACATGCAACTTTTGAAATCGATCAACCCGCAGATGGGTATATTTTTCAACGACCATCCACCGTGTTTTCCACGGGTTAAGAGGGGACATCCTTTTCCAGACAATAACAATGCAAAAAAGACAACATGCTGCTTGAGACGGCTCGTGAACATGGTCAAGAATGCTCATCAGTTACCATGGAGTCCCTTCGTTCGCTCCCTCATCGTTTCTCTTCGAGCCTTGTCCTTGGCTGCCGAGGAGTGTCAGTAAACCAAGATACAGAATCTTCAAGCTCAGATGTGTCAGAACACTTACCAGCATCCCAAGTAATAAACTCATGCAGCGCATGGCCTGCAGGCACCATGGGCAGGACAGGCACCTTCTTGTCCGTGACAACTTCCAGCACAGCCGGGCCGTCCGTGTCGATCAGCCACTTCAAGCTGTCAACCACCTCTTCAGGCTTGGAGACACGTCTGTGAGCGAGACCCATGGCGTCTGCGAGCTTCATGAAGTCAGGGTTCTTCTGGTGGGTATGGCTGTAACGGTCCTGGTAAAAGAGGTTCTGCCACTGCGTCACCATGCCTTGCTCCTCGTTGTTCAGGATAATCACCTTGACTCCAATGTTGAACTGTGCAGCGGTGCTGAGTTCTGTCAGAGTCATGCAGAAGGAGGCGTCTCCGTCAATATCGATGACCAAGGAATCGGGCTTCGCGACCTTCGCGCCAATGGCGGCGGGCAAACCGAAGCCCATGGTGCCCAGACCACCCGAGGTGATCAGGGTGCGTGGATGCCTCCAGCGGAAATGTTGTGCCGTCCACATTTGGTGCTGACCGACACCAGTGGCAATGTATGTGCTTTCTTTCCGGTCCTTGCACAGATTGGAGAGCTGCTCGATCATCTCCTGAGGCTTGATACGGCCAGAATCTCCAGCCCTCTCGAAGTCGTTCATGGGCCACTTCTCCTTCCAAGCGTTGATCTTTCCGAACCACTCCTTCCGGTCGTCCATGGTCTTGGCCTGGACCATGGGCAACAGCATGTCCAGGTTGGTCGCCACATCACCCTCAACAGCCTCTGTGGCCTGGATGACCTTGTTAATGTTCTTGGGCATGATCTCGAACTGGACAATACCGCCACGACCCTGTGCGGCGGCCGCCTTGGCACCTGGAGCAAAGCCAGGGACACTCAGAGTGACACGGTCGTCAAAGCGCCCTCCCAGAGCAATGATCAGATCAGCCTCCTGCATGGACATATTGGCATAAGCTGAGCCGTGCATGCCCAGCATGTGAAGGGACTTCTCATCCAGCTCGTCGAAGGCACCCATGCCCTGCAAGGTGGTGGTGACGGGTATAGAAGCCTTGTCGGCCAGAGCTCTCAGCTTGGCAGGACCATTCTCCGAGCAGATGACTCCGTTTCCAGCGTAGATGACCGGTTTCTTGGCAATGTTGATCAGGTCGGCCACGCGGCGGATGGAAGCCTGCAGCTGCTTCCTGCTGAGCTCTGCCATGGCTTGCGAGGCCGCACTGGGGAGGAATGGCAGGGCAGACTCGGTGGGAATAGCCCTCCTCAAAACTCCGGCAGTAATGTCCTTGGGAAGGTCGACGAGGACGGGCCCAGGCCTGCCACTGGTAGCGATCTCAAAAGCCTCGTTAATTCTCCTGGGCAACTCGGCAACGCTCTTAACCATAACGTTCCACTTGGTGCACGCCCTCGAAATTCCAATGACATCGGCCTCTTGGAAGGCATCGCTCCCAATTGCGCTGGTGGGGACCTGCCCAGTGAAGACAACCAGAGGGATGCCGTCAGCAAGAGCATCTGCCATAGGTGTGACAACATTCGTTGCGCCAGGACCAGATGTGACCAGGACGACACCTGGCTTTCCTGAGGCGCGAGCATAGCCCTCGGCCATGTGCCCAGCTCCCTGCTCGTGTTTTGGAAGGATGAAGTCAAAATGTTTGGAGTTATAGATAGCGTCGAAAACGGGAAGGATAGCACCGCCAGGATAGCCAACTGCGGGTATGTCAGTCATACAGAGCTCAACCCACAGCCCAATCTCGCGTTCCAGACTTACAGACGTGCTCCACCTTCTGCCTCAACATCATCTCGTGGAAAATCTCGCCTCCAGTCTTGCCGATGAACCTGGACAGTGTCAACATGAACGATCCCCCGTTGCCAAATTCGTCGGGAGGGGGTGTAGAGTTCTACACGTGGGTACGTACGACTCGTCCATGTCGGCGGCCTTGTCGGCGAGAGGCTCGACATTATTTCTCGACGCGGTGTTGAAGGAGGGACTTGGCTTCGATTGGACATCACTATAGAGCAGCTGGTGTTGGCAATTGGACCAGAACGGCGGCCGGAGGGAGGCCGCGAGTAGCTTGCGCACACAACTTACGGAGCTGGGGTTTGTGTTGCTGTGGCGGTTGCAGAATTCCTGGCTGTGGAGTGGACAGCCCTCCTTCTTGAGGCCGCGGCGAGGGCATTTGATGTGGTGAAGGACCGTTTTGACTGTGATTGCGCCAGGGCCTTGAAGGCCTTGCTGGCCTGGTGGCTGCCGGACCGGAGCATTGTGTGTGTAGGTTGAGGAGTGGAGAGGGTCTCAAAAGGGAGGACGAAGAAAAGAGAGGACTAGAGCAAGACTGCACGTCAGGCGCAGGTATAGTCCTGCTGGTCTAGAGAATTAAAAAGGCCTGCGACGTCTTCATCAACGTGAGGAACGTCAATGGCAAGTGGCAGGAGTGGCAACAGACGGCGGATGAAGATTCAGGCTGGGCCGAGTGGGAGCCGGCGACGAAGACTGCAGTTATTTTATTCCAGTGGACAAGGGTCCGGCAGTTTGAGTCACTCTGGGGGAGCAGATTGGAGCTTGGGGGAGGGAGTGGGAGAGTGGGCGACAAGTGGGAAGAATTAGCCTCCGAGATCGCCCACCTTCAATCATTGACTTTCTCTGTCTGCAGCGCTCCAGTCGCCCGCAGCGGAGGTTGTTCGGGTCGGTGGATGACTCAAATTGGAAATTTTCAGTCGCGGGCAATTGCGGGGGAGAAAGGGGCCTGGGCATTTCGTGCCTGCCATCCTGCCATCCCAGCCTGCCGACCTGCCACCGCCCGCACTCTCCAGGTCTGGAATCTCGCTGGTGGCCGCCCATAGTGTACTATTCTGCCGTAGTGCTGGTGGAGCCATGTAGGTATAGTGGGGTTCAGGTTTGAGGTGGCGATGGTGTCGCGTGGGCTGCGACATGACTAACAGTTTGGCTGCTTCTCAATTGGCCTGCTCGTCGCCCGCCGCCCACTTTCCACCTCCCGCGTCTGCTGCAGTCCAATGGACCGAACCCACATGGCCCTCTTCCAAGCCGGTGTTGCGCGTACTTTGTTTGGTCGTTGTTTTGATCACTACATGTGGACAAGGCTAGATGCTGGATCTACTTGGTACTGTATGCATTCTCTATATATAAGCGTAGATGTGCTCTGCATCGTGGTCAACGACCTAAGATCGCAATGTAACCTACGTGCTATATGTAGATCTCGATTCCCTCTGAACTGCTAACCCAACAGGCACCATCACCCATGGCCTATAGTGCGATTTGACACTCATAAGACGGCCAAGGTACACCTAAGAAGCGAACCCAACACGGACTTTGCCCTGATTTGGCTCACCTCGAATGTCCAAAACCAGAAAACCCAGAATGTTCAACTGCTCATGGATGTCGTGACGGCACACAACACGGTTGAAGCAGAATCCTTCGCACCTGTGCCCAGGTTTGTCATTACCGATGGTATCTAGGTAATCCCGTCCACACGGCCACACCATCCCCAGCTCCTGAGTTCCCCCGTGTCCAGTCCGGATAAGTCACAAGGTTGGCGAGGGGGTCACTGGCCTCAGGGTGGTAATGCGCTGTCGCCCACCACAAGTTTCGAAGCCTCGGTGTCTCTCCTGTTCGAGCCTCAATGGACGGAGAGGAGGCCGATGGTCGATGGTGTGCACTCGGAGACACACCCAACATCGTACGAGAAAACCTGTTGACCTCATCGAGGGTCCAAATAAGGTTTTTGAAGGTCGCAGCACAAAGGGTCCACAGCTGCACGTCCACCAATGGCGTCGCCAGGACCGCTGACTTTCCATGATTTTGGGCTTATTTGAGGTCGCTATGGCCCCGGGGTGCCAACGTCCTCCATCCAACTTCTCAGGGTCCTTCGTGCTGCAAAGCCTGAAAGGCCAGGGCGACGGAACAGATACCTGGTTCGTTGCGACGCAATGCCCACATTTCGGCTTTTGAACAATCATCGTGTCAGCCTTATTCTGCTGCTTAGTTCATCGTAGTCAGGAACCGATCCTGCTGGTCCGAGAAGTTGGTCAAACAGCGTAGGAGTTCTCCCAGGGCTCTGGGCTCCTATATCTCCTATACCCTCCTGTTCAGCCTGCCTCTCTCTTTCTATCAGACACACTGCACCTCCTGCAGGCTATTGCGTCCAGAGGACTTGTCGAGCAGTACTCGGCAAGTCTTTATCTTTTCCTCTGATTCTACTTCTCTTCAGAACGAAGAGCATTCTTTTTTCTTCTCTTCCATGATTTCCATTCGCAACCAGCGAACTCCGGCTCTTGGTGTACTGGAGCCATGATGGTGGCAAGGGAGAGGACGTGCGGTGTACAAAGAAGTCGGTCACACGGTCGATACCACGACTAGGCTGCAATGCGCTCTCGATGGAACGCGCCTAGCCAAAAGATCTTCTCGACAACCTGACCGATCGAGACGGACGGCGGCGAGTAGCTCGCGGGACTAACTCACGGCCAATCAACGGCGCGGCCGTAGGTCAACGACGGATGTCTCTTCGGCACGGCATAGCGTCAACGGCTAGATGACGCATCATGACTCCCCTGAAGACATGACTTGAGTCCGAGACCGTTTGCCTGATAAATCGCACAGGAGTCCTCGGCTCGATGATGCCTCGAGTCTTCTCTCGATCGCTTCCGTGCGTGTGGAGACGATTCAAGGTGAAGAAGCGTCGATCGCGCAGCTGCATCAAGATCATCACCACAGAGACACAAAGGCCAGAAAAACTTGGAATTTCTCCGATTTTTGTCGTTCATGGATGGCCACAGTTGGTCAAGGTCAAGTGTATTGACCTAAGCCCATGGCCAATCATAGGTTCCAGACTTTCGCATTCTACAGAGGAAAAAGAGCAAGAAATTCTGCTGGTACCAGCAAGGCGGAGAGGAGTTGAGGCCGCGAAACGTGCGTGACCCTCAGGAATGAACAGTGGGTTGCATGGATTTCTTCTGCGAGAGAGTTCACGAAGCCACATCAGACGGCAACATCAGAGGAAAGCTCTCGCCGGACATGGAAATGCTTCCAAAAGAAGAAAACGATAGATAAGGGCGTCAGTACGGACGAATCGAGCGGCGGTACATCTGCGGCATGTCTCAACCAAGAACTTGTTGTCGCGACTTCAGCCACCTCTAGTCGAATGTCAGAGGCTGTTCAGTCCAGTCGAAGCATAACAGGTGCTCGTCCGAGTTGCACGCACATCAACGCGGGCCCAGTCTTGCCGGAGAAAGCCACCCCTCGACGACGGGCAACGTTTACTGGGGTTTGTCAATGATGGCAAAGTATCCGCTTCGCACTGGTAATGACGAGAGACGAGCACGAAACGAGTCGGTCTTCATCAGCAGCACCTGAAGGGGTGTCGCGATATGCACGAACCAGCGACATCACAAGCAGCGCATCGGAACAGTTATGATTTGTATCGCAAGGAGCACTGCTGATATCGAAATTTGACCGCATAGACATATGCATAGAACCGGATCAAGTCAGGCTGCCACATTGGCCAACTGCAGGTACGGTCGAGATGGAAGCTCCGTCCAACAAGCGGTGCCCTCGGAAAGAGTGCAAGCATGGCCGAAACGAGCGTGTCACGACGGACAAAACGACCAGAGAAGATCAGTGATCAAGAGACGTGCCTCTCTGGCTCCCCACCAAGAGCTGCTCCGGACACACTTGCGATATCATCACGAGCCGGCCGCAGCACCGGCAGTCGACGCCGCCGGCAAACAGCCTCTGAACACCTCAGTCGCACCACTACGCCACCGATCCTGTGGCGGGCTATGACGCTTGAAAAACTTGCGTTGTACGACCGGCAAAAATGTTTCGGGCAACCGACGCCAAAGGATCCGGCTGCGATGCCCTTGTGCAACATGTCCCCCGCCGTGTCGGGCCCGGGCGTCCGTGCATGACAGCTGCCGTGTCGCGAGACATCCGAGGGCTCACAAGCAACGCTTGCGGCTCTCGTGAGCATTGGTCATCCCTGGGACGACAACAACCTCCGAGCGAGCCCGGACGACCGCGGACAGCGCCGATGGTACAGAACCAGAAAAAATCGTCGTCCTTATTATTGTCGGCCTCCTCGTTTGTTATGGTTGTATCGTTGGGTCTATTGGCAGTAGCGTCGTCGGGGCTCCGCGACCGGGGTAGGTTTTTGAGCGACACGCATGAACAAACCGGACGGATTGAGCCTCAACGGCCGCTAACTTACCTATACAGCTGGATATATACCCAAGCCTCGTGTGATTTGTTTGTTGTCCTAGTGCACCAGCGAAAGCATGCTCGACGGCTGGAAACGTTTATAAAAAGGTAGGCGACGATTGAGGAAAGAGCCGTCACCTGTCGTCAAGATCTCCGTGCCACATCAAGGTCCAGTTGAACGAACCACGCTTCAAAGATAATATTTTTTGCATTACATTTAGGTCTATGTGGAATATCATTGACCTGACGCTATCCACCACCAAGCATCGTTTTAGCATACAAAGGAGAAAACACGATATCAAGACAAGTTGGAAGATGCCCAGCCGCCAGACCAACCCAAACCGAATCGTTCGCATAATCATCACATCGTGGAAGCCAAAATAATACAACAGTTCCGCCCTGCGCCTGGCAACAAACGCCGCCAAAACCTTGCACCCGCCGGAGCGGGATGTCACGACGCCAACTTGAATAGGGGGCGTTCGAGTTAACACCAACATTATTAACCGTCTCTGCAATCACATCGTACTTGATTAGCACATGAATTAGCCGGATGACCTGCGCGCAGTCGGAGCGATAGGCAACACTCGAACCGACACACCCGTGACGACCGCCACGAGGTGAGTGCCGACCGAGCGGCAATGACCAAGTGGTCCATTGACAGTCACGGGTGGAGGGTGTGGAGTGTGCAAGGCAAAGGAGAGGGGGGGATGATCGATTACTTACAGCAAAGCCAGCTCCAGGTCACCGTGGATGTGCGCCTTGAGCTCAATCTCAATCTCGAGGTTGAGGTCCAGCCTCAGCTTGAGCGGGTTCTTGCTTTCGCCGCCGCCGCCGCCCTGCTGCTGCTGCTGTTGCATTTGTTGTTGCTGCATCATCTGCATCTGCTGTTGTTGCTGCCAGTACTGCTGCTGCTGCCAGTCGTCGTCCTGGTAGTCGTCCTCGTCTTCGGACTCGTATCGGGGCTGCCTCTTCTTGCTCTTCTTCTTCTTGCTGCTCTTCTTGGGCTTAGCCACCTGCTTGTCCTGCTCATCTTCCTGGTTGTCCTGCTCCCAGTACGGCGTCGCCTCCTCGTTGTCCTTGGGCGTGGCGGGCCGGTCTGACGCCGGCGTCGCAGCCGAGTCGCGCTGCATCTCGGGCTCAGGCTCGGGTTGGTCTTCCTCTTGCTTTACTTTTTGTTGGTCTTGTGCTTGCTCTTGTTCGGGCTCATACTGCTGCTCCTCGTCGCCGGAGTAAGCCTGGTCGTCATAGTTCTCTTCATCTTGGTCTTGGTACTGATCGTCGTCATATTGCTCTTCGTCGTCATCATATTGTTCTTGGTCTTGGTCCTGACCGTCCTCTTCTTGTTCGTCTTCTGCGCTGGCCTGGTTGTTGCGAGACTCAGGTTGAGCGTTCTTGTCGGTCTCCTCAGCCTGTGGCTGCTGGGCCTTGCTGTTCTCAGTTTGTGGTTGCTGTGTCTCCTCTTTTTGTCCTTGCTGTTGCGACTGTTGCCTCTGCTGGCCGGGACGAGAAGAGTCGGCCTGGGACTCCTTCTTGTCCTCAGTCCTGGGCGTTCCCTGTTGCTACAAGTGTTGGCAATCAGTAACGTGTACGTTGCGGGAGTGCTTGCATGCAAAGATGGCGACTTACTGGAGACGACATGATCACTATAGTATGCTATTACAACGGCAGTTGGGTGGGGATGAGAGTGTCGAGCGACTCTAGTGGGTTGATTCAGATACTTGCTATGGTGCTGAGGGCAATGAGGCACTAAGTTGACAAAGTTGTCTTTACACAAAATGGAAATCCTAAAGGTGGGCAAGTGCACGCCCTGGTATACCTATGTTTTAAAGCTGTGGATGAGATCAGAGAGTCCCTGCATGAGAAAGTTGGCAGCCTTGACGCAATGATCCTACTACCCAAAGTACAGGCAGACGACGAGTGTCCGAAAAACATGTTTTACAACGAAGGGGACCGATCACATTTCGATCATCTTACACCCTCAGCTCGCCCAGCCTGCGGCCGATGAACCCATGGTCTCAGTGCACTTGCGTCAGTGGGCCCGGGATGGGTTGGGTGATACCGAAAGCTGGGGATGGAATCTTGTTTTGCAAGTCAAGGGACCGCTGTGCGTGTGTATCCGTGGTCTAGACCGCGCCTGTGGGTAAAGAGGACATCGAGATGATGTGGGATGACGTCGAGGATGGTGAAAAGAGAGGCAGAAAAGGCGGTTGTCATTGCGTGTGCAGCGTTGACAGGCGAAGTACTGTCAGGTACCGACTCATGGGGGTCTGCGCAACAAATGCGTAATGTGGGTACGCGGTGGGCCCCATCCACCAACCCTGCGGGCTGTGAAGTCATAGCCGGGATGGAGCTTCACGGTGGAGGGTAGGGTGAGCTTCAGGTGTGTGGGGACAGTAAGGCTGGACCCGGGGAAAAGATGACGAAAGAAGCGGCCCTCTTTGATGCATAGAACCATGATGGGTGCCGAGCTGGCAGCTTGCCGTCTGGCTTTTCCCTCTCTGCATGACTATTCAGTGGACAGTCGACTGATTGTACGACTTACACCCCGAGCGACCCGCAACAAACGCGCGAGACCACGTCGACCCGGAGAATCTATCAAAATTCTAATTTTGTCACGAGTGTCTCCACATCGTATCGGACAACACGGGGAGATCGTCAACTATACGAAACGACAGAGGGGGGAGAGAGACCCAGACGACAGACAACATGGTCATAGGACTACTTGTCCTCACGTCCATACCGACGGTTACGGGCGTGGCCCAGGGCATCAGCGCGAAGAAACAGGAGAATGCGAAGTTGAAGGAGAAGATCAAATTCAACATGACGGCAACGCTGTCCATCGACGGGGGCCCACCCAAGGAATCCTGGATTGTCCTCGCAGCGGGAAGAGTGAGTGGCCTAATATCTCCTGTTCCGGCATAGCGGCACTAGCCACAGCTGTCTCATCGGGCTTGGGAGGGGGCTATGGCATCATGCCTAGTCTACCCAGGATTCGGTCGGACGCGCCAGCAGCGACCAGCGCCAGCGCCAACGCCAGCGGTGAACCAACATGCGCCATGCAGTTATGCTCGTGGCCGCACCGTCGCATTCGGGTGACTGCGAAACATGCGCGCGCTGCTCGCCGTTGGATGTGCCGAACCGCATCACGATCCGCAAACAGGAAAAGAGAAATCCAGATGGATGGCTCGAATCGACAGAGACGAGAGGGACAGGGCTGACTGAATCGTTCGAGCAGATGTGGGTAGACCACCCTGACGCGCCGTTCCCAGGCCACAAGTTCAACGGCTACTACTTCAAGTACCCATCCGAACAAGGGTATCAGGGCCTGGTCTCCACAATCCAGGACGAGCCACCGATGCTGAACTGGATGTACGTCGACAAGGACACGGGCATGCTCAAGTACGGCAGCCGTAAAGACACGGCAGAGCACGTCGTCGGGCCCTGGGGATGGAGCGAGGACGAGCAGTACCTGACCTTCGACGACGACGACTGGCGCTTCATCGCAGTCGAGGTCGAGATAGCACTCGGGGGAGGGACAAGGAAGATGTGGGAGGTCTTCCTGTCGAGGGATCGAGATGGCAGCTTGAAACCGAAGGCTGAGCAGGGTGAGGAGGGGGAGGACAAGGAGCAGGATGATGAGCAGCCGGCGTTTGACCCCCGAATGTCGTCCTACAGGTGGGCGCCGATCAAGCTGCTCAGAAAGCTGCAGCTCGGGGTGACCAGCGGGTGGGTAGGAGGGAAAAAGGATAAAGAGAACAACCAGTAGCGTACTTCGGTACTATAGCACCACCAGGCTGGGGAGAGATGAGAAGGAGGACGACGGCCCAGCTGTGGCAGACACGAAACGGAGTGGAGGGGGACGAGAGGCGGCGTCAAGGCTGGCAGGCTGCAGGAACAATTGAAACGGACAGGACAAGGCGTTGAACGGTAAGGGAAGGGGAGGAAGGAGCTCCCCGGCGAGGATAAATCAGCTGGTCTGAGCTTCACCGGCCCCAGCAGCTCGCATGGGGCTGGCTGCGTGGCATAATATCTTAGTGGAAGTCAATCTCCAGCCACTTCATGACTGTCGGTGCTGTCCCTCTCACGCACACCCTGACCCAGCCGTGCCCACCGTCCGCGAACCGAACCAGGCTGGCTGACAGTTGCAACAGGAAGGAGGACGGTGATCTGGGGAGGGCGAGGCGGAAAGACGGAATGATGATCGACGGCGCCCCCTGCCATGATGTATCTGATGTATCTTCTGGTCCCACCGCCTACCACCTCTGGCGGCCATGGCAGCCCCCGTCTCGGTCTCCACAGGGGTCCCGCCCATGCAGTCACCAGCCAGCATCGATCCGATCAGCTGTGATTCAAGCCTAGATCACATCTGAGGGAAGCAGATGACGAAGCCCCGAAGGCCACACGGGGGGTGAGGTATGATCTCATTCTGTTTCGACACCTTCGCAAATCGCAAAGGAAGGGGGAAATCAGGTTTTGATGGCAAGAGGGACACCATATAGGAAACGGCTATTCTGACTGAAGCCTGGCGTGTAAGGGAAGAGGGAAAACACTTGACATATCCTTTTAAGACAAAAGAAAGATAATCACTTACCGGCGACCTTCTTCTTCTCTACCATACCACCAAGCATCACCACCACCTAAATCCATCTTCTCTTCATCCCCCAACCTCCAGACCAGCCAATATGTCTTCCTCCCAGGAACGCCAGCCCCGCAGGCAAAAGAAGCAGCAGCAGCAGGTGGTCGAGGAGTCCGAGTCTGACTCCGGCTCAGAGGAGCAGCAATATGAGCCCCCGAAGAGGTCAAACCGCCGCTCGCGCCAGCAGAACCAGCAGATGCAGCAAAGGAATCAACAAGGCCAAATGAACCAAATGGGCGGTGGCATGCCAGGCACAATGGGCAACGTCGCCAACCAGGCCATGCAACAGCAACAACAACAACCACAGGGCGGCGGCGGCGGCGGCAAGTCAGACACGCTGCGGTTGAGGCTGGACTTGAACCTGGATATCGAAATCACTCTCAAGGCCAAGATCCATGGTGATCTTGAGCTGGCTCTGCTGTATGTGGCTCACCTCATTTCTTTTCTATTGCTCCCACCCCTTGTCGTTTCTTGCCACCCGGCTATGTGGTGCCCCATGCACGGGGGAGGGGCTGCAAACCTACCTCCAAGTGGATGGAGAAGCCCCCTGCCTCTTTGATTTCCCTCTCTTTTCTCGGGTCATACTGCCACAGGGAAATTCGCAAAACGCACGACACTGCTCAGCCAAACACCCTGTCTTCTTACCTCCACCACACTGTAACCACATCTGTTCTGTATCTAAAGAACGGGCAGGGACACAACGTAAAAGATCGAAGGTGCATCGTGGACGGCAGCTAAAGGAGAGAAAACAGCGAGACATAAAAACCCCACCCACGACTCTCGAATACCAGACAGTGTGTGTTTGTGTGGCGGACAGGGACTGCAAACCAGAAGCCAAAGAAAAAAATCATGTACCAATACTGTTGTCGTCTTTCCCTGGTTGGCTAGTCTCTGTTTTGGCTGCGCAGTGTTGTCCCGAGCGATTAGCGTCCTGTTTCCCACATCATCATGTACCGTTGCTGCGAACAAGGAAGTGAGAGGCGACATGGAACTAATGCTTGGGACCTAGGAACTGAGAGCTCGGGGCGCACGCAGAGACATGCCTTTTTCGGGAGGGTTTACGGAATTTTCCTTGTATTTTTTTTTCAAGTTGTCATTGTGCAGTTGGTGCCGGCGCATGTTTGGATTTGGGGACTCATCAAGAGTCATGTCATGAAAGGGGTATGAACTTAGCTTACCTAGACTCCATCGGGGGATGATTACGACCTATCTACGTTAATTCATTTTTTTTTTCCAACCGTTTAATTGCTCTTCCATCTACTGTATTGAATATTCGCCTCCCTCGGGAATAAGGAAAAGAAATTTACAGGTTGTTGTCGATCCCAGGGGTCGATTGCGAGTCGTGAAAGTGATCTGCTCCTGAGTTGGAGGGTATGAGGTTCTAGATCTTCGCCTCAACTGTCATGCTGATGGGATTGACCGTGCTCCCGATGTCTCCAATCCAGCTCGATGAAACCCTAACGCGGGCGGGAAGGACGGTTGCTTGCAGCATCTTGTGAACAAAGTTTGCTCCACAGCGCGGTGCGCCACAACCACCCGCCGGAGGCGAAAATGTCAAGCTTGGGGGGTCTTGGCTGTGGCGCGCTGTCCGATCTAGACGGGATGATCACTGGGGTGGTGCCCGTCCGGCGCTGTGAGGTGGCGCATGAACTTCATGTGAAATGGCCTGGGAATGCCCACGAAGTCCGGAGTGCCGATGCTCTCACACCTCGCAATGCAACACCAGAAATCCCCAGCATCTGTAAACATGACGGACATGTCTCGGCAGAAGGTGTGCGGACCTGCACCGCAGCTCCCACCCTCCCTTGCTTCTGCTGCGCCTGTCCGACCCTACACACAGAGCTGCTCCCTCCTCGCAGGAAATGTGCAGTTGGAAACCGGAACCGGACGGGTCGGCCACATGTGAGGTCAGTCTTGTGTCCAATAGGACAGAGCCGCTTGTTCCACCGCTTGGTGCCACAGTGAATTGATCGAGCCGCCTCCGGAGAGCTGGGAGCGGCCAATGGCTCGTGACCCCGGCCCTCCAATTGAGCTGGGAGATGGGCCCCAGTGCCCCGACACGACCTTGCTGCCTTCTCCACCTTTGATGTGCAGATCAGTGTAACGTCGAGCGGTCCTGGCGGTCTCTTGAGTAGCGGCGGGGAATGGCTCGTCCAGATTCCCGTGGGCGTCCCGGTGCTCACCCTTGCATTGTCTGTCTAGCTTGTGTGCCACAGAAACATGGGTATGAATACCGTTGTCGTCCCTCTCCATCGGGAGCAAGGCAGTGCTCGTACGACCACGAACTTGTCGAGCTTGTGTGTAGGGTCAGGTCCCACTGCGCGGCTTCTTCGGGAGTTGCGTGACGCCTGACGGCACCACCCCTTCGAGTCTATTTCCAAAAGACGTCACAGCAGCCGCAGGGACTCATGAATCAGGGCAGTCACTCGAGGCCTTCATGTGTCGAGAAAAAGCAGAAGGTGTGGCGGTGGGCAGCGGGCCAGGCCTGCCAGCCGGCCAGCCTACCATCATCCATCGCCCTGCGCAGGGAGCTCCCGGCGACAACAAGGAGCAATTGCTCCTCTCCAGCCTCTGCTCTGGGGTCAAGCCACCTCTTGCTGAGGCGTCGCCTCGGGACCGGGAGATTGGGAAAACAAGCTGCCACAGTTGCATGTGAGCCCTGGCCCATGGTTCTGGCCTCTTCCCTCTTGACGTTGATTCAGGCAGACCCTGGGTTTGATGACCTGCTCCCTTGAACAAGCTCACATTAATGACAGCGGCTCGCAACACAACGTCTCCCCTTGGACTTTGGAACCGGGCACCGAACAACGCAGAGGCTAGATAAGACACTTGCGAGTAAACTTTCGCAAGAAGCAGTCTCTTTAGCCACGTTGGCGCATGCTCTCCACCAAAACAACGTCATTCGTCGAAGAAGCGCAGTGCTAAAGAAAATAAACCTACGACGGGTCCACGCACATATTCTCCGTACGAGAATGCGAAGCACGCCTCACACGAATCGGGGGTTGAATCCGCAGCTAGAAAGAGCCAATCTCTGCGAGGCGCTACTGTAAGATGGGTTAGTCCCGGCGAAAGATGGCAGACTGCTGCAAGAGCAGACAGCAACGTAGTAAACAGTGAAGAGACTAAACAATAGCGGTTTGAGGAGGGCCACGCGTTGAGGCGCCGATCACCTGGCGAGAGGCGTCGACATCCTGACAGCCTGACATCCCAGAGACCTCGAGGCGTCTGTTCGTCGTCCAGTCTGCCCGACCGCCCAATCGGTGGACGCACATGCTACCTCTGCCGTCGCATGCCCCCAGTCCTTCGCAGTAGTGCATGCCCCGGTCCAAAGGCTGTCACTGTTGATCAAGTGGTCCAGACCGCATGCCCGTCATAGCAGAAAGGTGTTAATTGCCCTGTTTTGCCAATTCGATCCGACTGCTACTTACTGGGCACTGACCAAGTATATTACTGGCATAATAACAGGATCGGCAGGATCATCTGAATGTGCGGCGATGTTATGTGGCGCTCGGGCTGATACCAGAGCAGAGCTGTGGCTCAGCCATCTCGGTTTTCTGGTTGACCTCTTTATCTGGTTCGCGGGTTGTCTGGCTGTGTTTTAGAGTTCGACGGGAGCAGGCGATCATGAAACGGTCCGGTGGCGCGCTGCCACGAGCCGCCTGGGCCGGGCAGCTTGTTTCTTGGCGAACGGAGGGGAAGAGGACGACGACTGACGCTAAAAAATGGCCCTACCGTAGGAGAAGAGCTGAGACGGTGGCACCTCATAAACAGCCTGCTGCCCCTAGAAGCCTGGAAGGGTGCTGGAAGGCCAGGGTAAAATAGGGCCGAGCAGCTGTTGAGCAGTCCGGCCAGTGCAGCCACCGTACCAAAACGTTAGAACGTATGGTACCTGCAAGCCGCTCAGACGGTGCGACCAAGCGTCCCGAGTTTGGCTGACGGGGCGTTGACGGGCGTCTGCGGGCGCCATCGACGTCCAGTAGCACACCCGCTGTCGCACTATGCTGATAGCCGTCAGTCAGTTGGAAAGCTTGGGCCGGCGCACATGTCTCACAGCAGAGCAACCTCAGATGCACGTTGCGGAAGCATGTGGGTTCCTAGCGCTGGTTGGTGGCCATTCCAACCTCACCCGCTCACATGCCCGCCTGCCCTCTTTCTCCTGCATCAAGGCCAGGTACAAGCACAAATGCCCACATCCATCTGGGTCGTCAGATGGTTCCACCTTCCTCAATGGCACCAGAGTGTCTGCTTTTCTCGGTCAGTGGGGCAGGGACAGGCTCCTCAACGAGACATCGTCAATCCGATTCTGGACCGCGCCAAGCCGTGTGTCGGCCGAGCCATGCAGCTACGTCCAGCGGCCACTCACCAGTGCATTTGGTAAGTTCCAGTTGGGTGGTCTGCATGCCCGGCATTTCATGTCATGGGGCGCATGGCTCTCCTGTGAAGTTCTTAAATTTTCTGATTTGACGACCACGCCATGACCGACTACCCAGCCTAGACATATAAACTTCGCCCTGTGGCCGACGGTTGTCGTTGAAACCACTTATCCACAGCGTCGACCAAGCTTGACTCCTCTTAGGATATCCGAGTAGCACCGTTCTGTCTTCTTCAACCCTGCGAGATTTCCAAGGCCGAGAGATGTTGGCTCTGCCGTTCCATGGTCGCTCAACATCTGTCTCAAGCCATGATACACAGTTCCATGTTGTCGCTCAACCACACCTGCCCCAAGAAACTGTCTCCTACCAGCTATACGAGATTCTTGATTCTGTCGTCCTACTGGTCTCCCTTGCACGTTAGGATCCTGTTAGGATCCTGTTCTCGTCGATTAGTCCCGCCGAACAGGCAGCTCTCGCCAGTCCAAGCGTTGCTATTACACAAGGAACCACCGTGCCCGCCTGACCGCCATGGGCATCACGCTCCACGCTCGGCGCTCCCCAGGATATGACGGGAGATATCATTGTTCCAATCTCAAAGCGAGGAGAAAGGACCAACACTCATGCGCCATGCGACCTCTAGTGAGGAGGCAGAAGGAAGTGCCCTAGGCGTGCGGCACGGCAGTCCTTTACTCATCTGCCTATTCGCTGCGATCACATATGACCTGCAAGCATCGCGCTACTGAAGCGTAGTTGCAACTATGTTAGTCGACCAACCAGCGCCATTGAAAGCATGCCAGCCTTGGAAGCCAAGCAGGGCCCCTCCAGAGCGGAGGCCATAATGTGCTATTTAGGGCCTCCTGGAACCGTCTGCCGCAGCTGAAACGGTAGTTCATGCTCAGCACTGACCTCGTCTTGGACAAACTGTCAACAAGCAAGAAAGAACCGTTCAGGCGGCCGGGAGGTCTGCTGCCATCCAAAGTTGCCCGTGTGGCTGGAAGGGAGCCTAGGACTTGCCTCACATAGTCTGGCGCTGTCACTTTCAGCGCATCATGGCGTCAGCCACATCTCAAACGCTTGTCGAGTCTGGACTCCACACTAGCCTCATCTCACGCACGAGTGTGGAGCAGATCTGGGTGCTTCTGTGGGCCCAAAGCAGGTTTCTGGCATCGCGTCGATGAATCAGATCCTTCGATTTCGGTGCCGTATGCGCGAAAGTCAAAGTGATGTCACCCGCATGATGGCCTTTTGGGGAGAGATGTGGCTTGACGCTTTGCCTTTCTACGTCTTGAGCGCAGCGGGGTCGTTCTCTGCGGCGCTGTCCCTGCCTGCGCCTCACCCCCTTCCCGCAGCTGTCCCTTGTTGTCTTTGACTACCCAGCCTAATGTAGGTAGTCCACGTCGTGTTCCTGCGTTCTCCGGACACGGTCAACGGCACCGGACTCATCTCATTCACACTACTTTCTCACGCTTGCTTCTGTACTGCATCCTGCCAGCCTGCAACTGCAGCATCCCTTGTCTTCACACCAGACCAGGCCCTGAGAAGCCATACCCCACCTCACACACATTGCTAGTGACGTAGGCTGCGGCTTCTTCCGCCTGCACCTCTGGAGCTCTCACAATCGACTGGCCAAGAGGTGAAGCTGAGCGCGTCGCCGCCACTTGTCGCGCCGCGTGACGTGACAAAAAAATACCACCTAGAGCAGACCGCCGAAGGCAGCTTTGTTTGGTCCACGGTTGTCAAGCTTCGTCCTCACGTCAGAAGGCACGTTCCGTCCGCAGTCCACATCAAGCAGTGAGATGGGCCATCAGTCCATGTCGACTGAGAAAGTGTCACATCAGGGATCACTGAAAGGTTCCTACGAGATTCCCATGGATACCAGCACCAGCTCTGACGGCGGCAGCGGCAGCAACAAGCCCGCTGCGCCCAAGGCGGGCAAGAATGCCAACAATGGTGCCAACGACAGTCAACCCAAGTCTGCGCATCGCCAAGGCACCTCCCCACCGGGTGCCCACAATGATGACGGCCCCGAGGTAGAAGAGCTTTCAGACGACAGCCCTGAGCCGGAACGCAGCCAGAGCCCACGTGGTTTGCGGAAAAAGACACCAAAAGATAGCCCGGCCTATGTTGCGCCTATTGGAGGCATCCCCAAAGTCAATCCAATAGACCCTATAGAGTCCAATCCTCACCCAACACCACCACCAGAGGGCCAATCTTCAGATCCACCAAAAAAGCTTCCCATATACCAGATACCCAAAGAACATCTTGTGGGGAAAGTCATCGATGAATTCGGAGATATCCTGGACGACGAGGGAGCTGTCCTCGGCCGAGTCGAGGGGGATTTACCATCCATGGTCGGGCGGACAATATCAAACGCTCGGGGCGATGTTCTCGGCGACGAGGATGAACTGCTCGGTTACGTGGCTGAAGTGGAAACTGGTGAGGGCCAGCAGCAAGAGTCAAAACACCAGCCCCCGACGTGGGACTTGGCTGAAGTTATGAAGGCTATGGCTGCTGCTGGGCAGGGACCGGGCGGATTAAGGGTCGATCCATTCGGTAACATCCTGGACGCGGAGGGCAATGCCGTGGGTTCATTCCATGACAATAAGACTGGTTTCGGCAAGAAGGCCCGCGAGGAAGCTCATGCAAAAGCTGGCAAGGCGCCCTCACGGCCTTCTAGTTCGACACGGGAGCCTAAAAAGTCTGCGTCAGGCGACGACGCGGAATCGTCATCCGAGTCGCGTCCTCGCGAAAATGCCCAGAGCCACAGGAAAGAGCCTGAGGAGAGGAAGCCGAGCCCTTCGGACATCTTCCTCGACGTCAAGTCAACAACTGAGGGAATTCAGCTCACCATACGTATCCCAACAGTCTTCAACAACAATGGGCAGCCAGCTCAGCCCAAAGTTGTGTTTTCGTAGTTGTTTGCGGCCAGAGATATTTTCACGTTGAACATTTCGATAGTGCGTGCTGGTTAGAGAAAGAGATGGGAGCCGGCGCCAGGAGTTCTAAATAAGGAAGATGGAGTACCCCACGGAGTTCGTTACGGCATGGCGATCTGAGAACAGATCTGAGAGATGGCCCGAGTGATGATCTTGGTCCGTGTAGTGGTTTTGAAGGTGGCATTCCGTAATTCCCGAGCGGGCGGAGGAAGTTCAGGACCATACTCGCTCGGTCAATACGCGACGAACTGGTGGCCCAAGCGAAATTTGTATGGTTAAGATGGTGGAAATACGATCCTCACAATTGCACGTTAGCCGGAAGTACCGGATCTCTCAGCGCAGGGCATCAAAGGCGAGGACACAAGCAAAGCACAGCTTCAGCAGCTGCTGGAGAGCCGACTCATCCGCGGCCTGTTTCCGATAGGGAACCCAGCATCAAGAAGCAACCCACAAGGCCTCATCCCAGCTGGCCGCATGACGTATTCCTTGAGCAGCTACCCTTGCCCGAGCTCTAGCTGTCCTGCCCGCAAAGGTCGCAGGAAAAAAGCTGTCGTGTCGATCACTACCCGTCGAACGATCCTGGTGGGCGAGGTGCATGTCTGGCGGCCACTTGCGGCTGTTGGAAGGATGCCAGTGGCTGGCCTGACTTCATTCTGGTGTAAGTCCTTCGCCACACGCCAGGAAGACAAGCCACACCTTTGCAATAACCTGTTTCTTGCCACTTGCCGCATGCGATGATACGCTGGGCGTTGTCTCCAATTTACCTGACCCCGGCCAATGGCATTACACGGGATTGGCCCACCCTCCCATGCCTACCTCACCTCGGTATGCCAGGCAAATACTGTATCCATGAGGCCCAGTCTGAGACATGTAACCGCTCGCACCCTGACGGGCCTGGGCCTGGCTGGAGGGCTGGTCCAGGGCTTACGATGTGATGTGCACTGCAGCATTACACCAGCACGAGACAAGTCACTCCTGGCCCGTTCCGATGAAGTCATTCGCGGGGAGCTCAACTAGCTCTTGTGGCTTGATGCCTGCTTCGTCTGCTTCTGTACTCACCACCATCCTGTCATTATGCGATGATCTCCTCCGCCGCCCTGGACGAGACACGATCGAGATGGGTGTGGCTGTGACGTAAGGCTGGAGCAGCTCTTCTAACCCCGTTCGACAGATGACGTTCCCTGCCAGAAAGCTGTCGACAGCCTGCTGTAGCTGCCGCTAGGCTGGAGCACGCAGGGTCCCTCGAACTGGTGGTTTGGAGGCATATAAGCTCGCGCCGCAAGCAAATCCAAGCTGCTAGATTGGTCCCTGTCACTATTCAAAGCTGAAGAACACCAGAAGTCCAAACAGTTATCGTATACCCAAAAGATTCCCCTAAGTCATTCATCGTATTTCCTCAAATCGCATCTTTATCGTGTTGTCCGACTGAGACACCACACCTCAACGCCATATCACCACACCATCTACGCTACTCAGTGTCACCAGACCTTTTTTTAATTCACGTGCTCAAAAATCAACATGGCGGACACACAGCCACCAGGAGGTTGGCCATGGGGCAAGAACAAGCAGCAGCAGTCTTCCAAGGGTGATGACGGCTCTGAGGCCCCCACCAGCACAGCCCAACAACAACTCCAAGACAAGGGCGTCCAAGAACCCGAAGTCCTGCAGGAGGGCCAGTCTCAAGCGCAGTCCAAAGTCGGTGACGCCAAGTCGGCTGCTGGCAGCACCGCAAACAAGTCTGTCAGGTACGAAGGGGATGACGACGCAGTCAAAGGCCCTGGTAGTAACAACAGCTTCAGCAGGACCCAGAAGGAGCCCAGTGTCATGTCCAACGGCATCCACAAGGATGATCTCTCTGAGGATGCCAACAACACAGCCGAGAATGCGCAGGAGACTGCCCAGTCGACTGCCGAGTCCAAGAAGGATGACCTCCCCGAGGACGAAGGCAAGGACCTGACTGAGCCTGCGGAGCAAGCTGGTGACCAGGCCACCGAGACAGCTGGTCAGGCCGGCGAGGATGCCTCGAAGGCACAGTCCCAGTCTGGCTCTCGGTTCTCCAACTTCGTGAGCGGCGCCAGCAGGATTGTTCCATCGTTCGGCGGTGGCAGCAAGAAGACGGAGCAGGACGACTCTGAGATTCCGGAGTCCATCCGCAAGATCCAGAGCCAAATTGGCGACCAAGGCACCACCCTGACCATGCCGGAGGATTCTCAGGCGCAAACCCAGAGCGGCACCGAGGCCACCACGGAAGAAGGCGCAACTCCCGCTGAGACCGACGACCAGTATGCCACCGAGCAGGCCACCACCACGGCAAAGCCCGGAGAGAGCCAGTACACCGAGGGTGACGAAATTGACGGTGAGGAGCTAGGACCCGACGACTCAATCACCTACGCTGCTGACAACAGCCAACAACTACCAGGCGAAACTGAGGGCCAGACTCAAACTGAAGGCCAAACGCAGTCCGGCACACTCCGCGAACTCCCGGAGGGTACCCAGCTTCCTGAGGGATACACACTCTCGAATATCGACCTGAACGACCTCCCCGAGGGTACTCAACTCCCTGACGGCACCCAAATCCAGGGATCCCAGCTCCAGGATGGAACCTTGGCAGATTCTCAACTCCAACCGGGTACCACCCAGTACGGAGAAGGGGAAACCCAAGCTGAGGGTACCACCCAGTACGAGGGCACCCAATATGAGGGCACCCAGGCTCCAGAGACAGAGGCCGGAACTCAGGCCGAAGGTACGCAGGCTGCCGGCACCCAAGCTGCTGGTTCCGAGGCCCAGATTCCCGACGACCAGCAGACGGAGTACACCTACGCCAGCGGCTACCCGACGGCCACTGTGCAGCCAGAGGCTGAGATTGACTACTCCATCCTTAAGGGCGCAAAGGTCAACAAGGCGGGTAATGTCGTCAACGAGAAGGGCCAGGCCATCGGCCGCATCACCCAGGGTATCATGTCACACCTCATTGGCCGAAAGGTTGATGAGAACGGCATCATCTGGAACGACAGCGGCAAGGAGATTGGCCGCGCCGAGCCCATCCCTGACAACGAGCTGCAAGAGCTCATGGAGTCCAAGCCGTTTGAGTCCTTCGAGGGCAACGTCATTGACGGCAAGGGTAAGGTTATTTGGGAGGGCCAGCAGGTCGGCCAGGTCATTGAGGGCGACCTCAAGCTCGTCCAGGGCAAGACCGTCGACGCTGATGGCGAAATCCTCGACAAGGCCGGCAATGTCATCGGCAAGGCCGAGCGTTGGGAAGAGGAGGAGGAGCCTGAGCCCGAGCCCGAGGCTGAGGTCGACAAGTCCATCCTCGCCGGCAAGCGTGTCAACAAGTCTGGCAATCTCGTCGATTCTGCCGGCGTCATCTTTGGCCGCGTGGTTGACGGTGACGTGTCCAAGATGGTCGGTCGCATGTGTAACAAGAATGGCGAGATTCTGAGCGAGTCTGGCGATGTCATCGGCCACGCGGAGCTTGTCACTGAGGGCGAGCGCGAGGGTTCCAAGGAAGGTATCTTCGCCGAGCTCAGTGGTCTGACCGTCAACAAGGACGGTTACGTTGTCACTCCCGGCGGTGACATTGTCGGCCGCCTCGTGGAGGGAGACCCCAAGAAGCTCAACGGTCGCACTGTTGACCAGGATGGTGACATCCTCGACAGCAACGGCAATGTCATCGGCAAGGCTGAGCGCTGGGAGCCCGAGGAGGAGGAGAAGAAGGTGGGCGCCCTCGCCGGCCTGCACATCAACCAAGAGGGCAATGTTGTCGACCCGAACGGCAATGTCGTCGGCAAGCTCACAAGCGGTGACCCACTCGTCTGTGCCGGTCTCGAGATCGACGATGATGGCGATGTCATCAACGGTAAGGGCGACGTGGTTGGCCACGTGAACCTGCTCTCTGAAATCAAGGAGCCCGAGCCGGAGGGGGAGACCGAGGAGGAGAAGGAGGCTCGCCTCCAGGCTGAGCAGGACAAGAAGCTTGCCATCCAGATGGCCTACTCCCTCGAGCAATGCCTCGACAAGATCAAGCCCATCTGCAAGATGATCACCACCAAGATCGAGGCCATGGAGCGCAAGCCCGAGGCTGAGCGTGACGAGGAGCAGCTTGTCAAGGAGGTTCGCCCCCTCATCGAGGAGGGAGGCAACATCCTCCGAGAGGCACACGGCGTTATCAAAGGCCTCGACCCCGACGGACACATCCAGGCCAACGCCAAGCACAAGTCCGGCACTCGCGAGGCCACCCCGGAGGAGTTCCACCTCGCCGAGGTCATTAAGGAGGTAAGCATCGACAGCCTCACCACCACCCTACCCACCTTTGCATGTTCATAATGCTAACATACACCCCTTAGCTCACCGGCCACGTCACCGAGACCATCGAAGGCGCCAAGCGCAAGCTCGAGGACATGCCCCACGCCCAGAAGGAGCTCAACCCGCTCTGGGGCCTCCTGAGCGAGCCCCTCTTCCAGATCATCGCCGCCGTCGGCCTCCTGCTTACCGGTGTGCTCGGAATCGTGGGTCGCCTGCTCAGCGGTCTCGGCCTCGGCGGCATCGTCGACGGCCTCCTGGGCACGCTCGGCCTCAACAGGCTGCTCGACGGCCTTGGTCTTGGCTCCCTGACTGGCGCCCTGACCGGCAAGAACCAGAAGAAGAAATAAGCAAAGGCGCAAGGCTTTTAGCGATTTCACTTGAGTTTGACTGCAGCGTGTTTTGGACTTGTCGAATCATGATGACTCGATCATGAGTCTATGGGGAAAATGACTTGGACTTTTTTTTGGAGGACAAGGCGCCGAATTACGCGTTTATGGTATGCGACTACGAATTTAACGTCCATGTATCTTAGTATGTGTGTATGATTTCAAAGATTAATCTGGTATCTTTAATATCAATCTCACTTGAAAATACTTTTTGCGTTCATGACTTCGTCCCCCTAGGTGATCCTGAGGAATCGTAGCACTCACTGCCTTGCAGCTTGCAGAGAATCTGCAGCATCCCATTCGCGTCGACAGCAATTGGCAGCCCTTATAATGGCATCCCTCCGAGCAGTGATACTAGCCTCAAGTGCAGGTTAGCCTCAAGTGCAGCCTCGCTCTTCATGTGCTTGACTCCAATGGCACACACGGCAGTGTGGACAGCATTGGTTCCAGCCGAAACTTGTTGAGTCTCCATAAGCTACGCCTAGTTATCACAAGCTGACCTTGCATAAAAGGATAATGGGAAATTTACCACGACAGTGTCGAAGATCATGACAATCGGGGTGCTTTTAGGTCCCTTGTTGGTGGAGAGTATGGACCGGGCAAGGTTCTGGAGGTTGCCGATCATCAATTTGGCACGGAGGAGAGGGTCAGTGATAGGCTCGGCAGTTTCGCTGCAAAGAGTCTGCGTGACGAGCATGAATTAATTACATTCAAGCCCAAATTTATTACAACAAAGAGAAGGGCCAGCCGTGCAGAGGTCAGAGAGCTAAGGCTGCGGAGAACACGCGCAGGAGAGAACATCGCCTCAGACTGTTTGTCGACCGGCACACTCTGAGCAAACAGAAAAATGCAAGGAAGTTGCGAGAAGAAGCTTAGTGAGTTGCAAGACTTCAATTAGGGTAGGCTTTGGACTTGATAATGCCGTATTCAACCTATAGGTAAATCGAGATAGATTGACGCGACTAGAAGACCGCACTTTGCACGTCGACAAGAGACAAGCGCGACGATCTTTCCAACCGTAAATCATTCAAAGGTATCACATTTATTCCCGCTTCAGGCAACCCAAGTCTCCCCTATCCAGCCAGTTTTTGGAACCTGTCGCACCAGTTTTATGAATTCCCATTTCCAGAAAACACCACGGACCGTGAAACTCCAAGCTAGTCATAATTCAGAGAGAGCGCAAACGCATCATTGTGATCCAAATCCCGCCATAATCCACCTCTCAACCTCATGGATGCGGATGACCCAAAACAGTCCTTCACGACTCAGGTTCTGCTATTACGCCGCCGTGGAAACCAGCTCAGCGACCGCCTTCGCCTGGGCTGGGTCTCGCTCCTTTCCGCCCGGGACACGCCCCGGAACCAGGCCTTGATGTTGGGAACGAGTGATCTCAGCCGGCGAGGCACCCATCTGATAACATTTTGACTCCTTGACTGCGGCGTGGTGGTGGGATACTGGGAGGGCAAGGAAATGGACGAGTCTACCGTGATTGTTGTTTCTATCACGATCCTGATGGTTTTTGCTGAGCGCGGGTGCGATGGTGAAGGCGGGTCGGATGACAGCCATATTAGTGGTGACCCGATGTCGATAGGCGATATTGAACTCGGCCGGCGTGCGCGAGCGGGAATATCTATGTGTTCAGGACTTCTGTTGCGACTTGATGGTGAGGCTTGGTGATTGTCATTGTTGAAAATGGAGGGAGCGTTGTTGTGTTCTTGGTTGTTGCCGGTGCCTTCTTCCCGATGGCGGGTAATTAGATTCTTGTCGACATAGCTCGAATTTGACGAAGATGTTGTACCATTGTCTGGGGTCAGCTCCGGACAATCATCAGACGGAGGTGGAGAGCCGGTAGCCATGGCTGAAGTAGAATAGGCCATATTTAGTCTGCTCTATTTCGTGCTTGGTAGATTTTGTGACAAGGTTTGTTACAAAAAGATTGTGACGCGAAAGTTGAGAGAACTCTGTTGCAGCTTGAGATATCTTATAGAAGTCTTTGTCTTGATACAGACATCTGGTGAACTGTTGACCGCGTAGTAACTGGTTGATGCTGTTAGATTGTGGTGTATGAGAGGTAGAATTGGGAGGTAGAATTGGGATGTACAGACACAAGAGGTCAAATGAAGCGTTGTGCTATTGGAATCACGCGAACAGAGCAATTACTGGCAAGAAGTACAGCCGGCTCAAACTTACAACACAGGATTGATAGAATTTGAATGCTAACTGAATTAGTCTGCTTTGGCCAGTAGACCGCGTGGAACAGGGATAGACTTTTAACATTGAGATGACTTTGCAAGCGCAGTCGGAGTAGTCCCATGCGTTGAAAATATGAATGCAATTAGTGCCACTGTCACACAGTGGGCGACGGGGCATTCCAGCGTTCATTTAGGTGATCTTCGATGTTGTTTAGTCTAGGTGTAGGGGCCGATAGCTATCTGACTTCTAAAGTGGACTGACTGTACCTTCCTGACAGTTACCTAGGTACCTATTAAGTGGGAGGTGCTAACCGCCCCCTTCTCGCAAGCCTCTACTTACCTGGCTACCTACCTACCTAGGGTAGGTAGGTAGCAGGTACGAGCTTGGAAACAGACACCTACACTATTTGTTGAACCTTTATCTAATATAAGCAAACTATGATGAAGACTGCACTGGCGTAATTATTCTCTTTTCATAGGTGATATACTTCAACCCAATGCAAGACTGCCAGGATGACTCGTAGGGACTAGTCACTTTTAACACAGCTGTACCTAAGCAAGAGCAAGACCGTCCTTTGGACGTTATATCTCAAGTGTCCCTGGTTGTTCCGACTGAGTAACTTTGTGCGCAACATAAACTTGAATCCTACATGTGTCGACCAAGACTGGCGTGGAATAAGCTCACATTGACTCCGGCCAAATGCGAATTGTTGGTGGCTTGAAGTCTGAGCGTCGTACTCCGTATCTGCGCACCGGAAGAGCCTCATTTGTGAACAAGGATGCCACACCCGGGATCCACTGGGCCTGAAAGAGGCTCTGATGCTACCCAGCTCGGCAGCGCCCGACAGGCGATCTGAGACAGGTACGTACCCACCTGTTTATTATCGGAGCGTCGGGAGCTGAGCTTATCCGGCGGTTTGGATTTTCTGGGGTCGCAGCAAGCTGTACCTTTCCCCATACTCCATACTGCATCACCTCGGGGCCAAGCACGTCTATCCTGCCTGTTTGACGGACAACGACTGCGCTCGAGCCGACAATTCGCGGACATTTCACGATTGACCCAGCGACCTGGCGACCCAGTAGACCCGCCCTGTCCATATCGCCTCGTCGCGACAGCGAACGCCAGAGAGCTCGCTCGCCCATTGTGAAGACTGTCACCAGGGTCGAGGGTACGCCCGTGGCCGGGAAAAAGGATCTGGAAGGAACTACGTTGGACCGATTGGAAAACTGCTCGCAATTTTTGTCGGAATACTAGCCTGCGATCCGCCCGAGTCCAACCGTCCATTGTCACGCCCTGCAACGACCGAATCGACTGCACTCGAATCCGCCGAACGCGGCAGCGTGACTCTATAAACCCTCACAATGTTCGCACCGAAGGGCCTGCGAGGTCTCCTGAGACCGACACGCTCCAGCACCCGCCAAACACCATCGTCACAAGACGGTGTCGCCTCACTCGCCCGCGCCACCGCCGCACTCTCGATCACCCCGCCACCAATGGCAACACCCAGCACACCCCGGGCCTTCAGCACGAGCCAGCCCAGCCTCGCGCGCGTCCAACCGAAGCAGCAGCAGTCCAAGGGCGGCGCCAAGGGCGGCAAGGGCCAGCCGATGGACGCGGCGGCGCGCAAGAAGCGCCGCGCCCAGATGGCCGCCAAGCTGAACCCCAAGGTGGCGGACCTGATGAAGTTCATCTACGCGGGCTCGCAGCTGCCGCCGCCGCTGCGCATGGCGCGCAACCGCTGGCTCCGCCACTGGACCATCCACCGCGCGTGGCAGCTGTTCCGGCGCAGGGAGGAGGAGAGCCGCGAGAGGGAGATGATGCGCATGCAGCAGAGCATGGAGCACGCCTGCGAGGTGCTGAGGAACATGGGCGGGCCCGGCACGCGGCCCGAGGGCTGGCTGTACCGCAAGGCGATGGAGAAGTTCGGCGTCTGGGGCAAGGGGGCCGTCCCCATCGAATATGCCAGGCCAATGGTAGAGACCCCCGCGGAGAAGCCGTGGAACCATGAGTGGAAGAGGCAATAAATGGACGGCCTTGTCCATACTATCAAGGAGTTGTCATGTCTCCGGACGGCCTAGGCTCACCCCGCTGAGGAGCTGCCGAGGCTGTCGTTGGCTTTATGTACCATATGTATCCACGAAACTAGAAAATGTTCAATCGCGGCCCCTACATCAGTCATCCTTGACCACACATGCGATTGTGTGTCTCGCTGAGTGTAAAGAATGGAAATTAGATGCCTATAGTTAAAACCTGCTACGCTGCAATTTCAGTCTGCCTGAAGAGTGCGCATTTCTGCGGATGCTGCTCCGAATGACCGACCCCCTTGCCCGTCCCCTTCCTGTTGACCCCCATAGACCGTACCTTTTTACGTTCCATTCCGCCTGACCGTGAACCGGGCCTTGCTAGCCAGCAGTTGGGTACACCGTGCGTTTCTTGCAAATCTCCTTCGTGTGGGTATTATACCATCGATAATGCAGGGCAGCAGCGCAAGACTGCTGCCAAATTTGTTTAGCCGTTGACATGCGTGTTTCGTCCGTGGCGTAGTGGCCCTCGCGGTGGCCTATTTATATCCCGTAAATACCGAGTGATTGATGGTGCAAAGAAGAAGTGGTTGTCCATGCATTCGTTGTTGGGGTCGTCCTCTGAAGTTTTGCCGCTTTGCATGGATATCGCCATGATTCCCGTGTCGATCTCTGGTGATATCCCTTCCCCACTGAAACCAGTCTTTCCGCATTCTCACAGGATCACACAACAGCCACCGCCCTCGCCTTTCTCAAACGTGAGCAATGCTGCTCTTGTCGCCGCCTCGAATACGTCGTCGACACCCTCTCCGCTAAGACTCGAGCACTCGAGGTACTTCCTCGCTCCTACTTCTCGCGCGGCCGCTTCACCGTCATGTTCCGTGACGAATCGGAGGGACTTCTTGCGCATCTCCTCGACGGCAACTGGGTCCTCTCTCAGATCTTTCTTCAATCCGACGAGTATGATCGGCACGCCCGGGCACTTTTCCGTCGCTTCTTCGACCCACTGTTCCACACGAGTCTCGTCAGCTTGTGCGTTGATATTCGACGGGTAGCCGGCGCATCGACTGATCGGCAAGGGACCTGATGTTCACGAAGTTGACACAGTCGCCTAGGCCGGTAGGACGTCTAGTCTCGAGAGGTGAGACCATCCGTCACACAAACCTTTTGTCGCCGTCTCCCCTTGATGAGCCGGAGTCCGGGATAAGGGAAGAACCCACCTTGTGCTTGACGTTATCCAGTGAATCTGGCGTATCCACTGAGAATCCTATTAGGATGACATGTGCTTTAGAGTATGCCAGGGGGCGCAGCCGCTCATAGTCCTCCTGTCCCGCCGTATCCCATAGCGCAAGCTGGACTGATTTGCCATCTACCCGGCAGTCGGTGACGTAGTTCTCGAAAACGGTGGGTATCTGGGGCGGGTGAGCTCGTTAGATGTCGTGGTCGTGGTAGCACAAGCCGTGTGGTGTCGCTATGCGGGTCGGGAACGGCGGTTTTCTGGATGAACAACTTACATAGTGCTGGCAGACATCAGTTAGTTTATTTACTCAGAAAAATAGAGGGTTGTTAGGACGATCAGGTATGGGAGGCGACTAACCGTAGGAAAGTATCCTAGTGTGAAGACGCTGAGCAGCGAGGTCTTTCCGCAAGCTCCGTCACCGATGATGACCAGCTTCCTGCGCAGACCGACGTCAGAACCAATTGATGCCTGGGGTCCCGACCGCGACGAGGGGCGGGAGTCAGGGGCCGTGGAAATACCTTCGGATGACGTTCTGAGCACTCCCAGCGCTTGCCATCGTGGAGAGCAAGGTTCGCAGCGCTCTTCACCGAGCAATTGCTCCTTCGGCGGGTGTTGGAGAGACGTCGCAGGTGGGAAAGCTTATGATGTCGTTATCGGACTGGGATGTCTGCCGGCACCAAATGCTGCTGACTGATGTGGCGGGAGTGGTGTCTCTTGTGCTGCTGTCCCTGCCGCCGGCTGGTGTGGATGTAACGGTGAGGGTCGTTCTCCTTTTCCTCCGCGAACGAGTGCGCCTGTTGGATGGGCAAGAAAAAGGGGTGGGGGGTGAACGATTGTCAAGAAGAATGAATGAAGCAAGCAAGCGAGAAGCAAGCAAGTAGATAGCTGAACTAGTTACAGTGAAACCAGCTGGGCGTGGAGAGATGCGAGAAAGCGGACGGGATAAATGTTTCGGACTGGGATGTCGTGGGGGGGGAAGGCCCAAGGCTGGGGGGATCGGGATGGGAGTTTCTGAGGGGGATAATCAGGCAGTTCAGGTCTTTGACTGAGCCTAGTAGGTAGGCCAGGTTGGTCTCGGTTCGTCGATGGTGGTTCTGGGTGCTGCAAGCGCAAGTCAGTCATGGACAAAGTGCCAAACTTGGGGGAGCCCTGGAAGTCCCGTCCTGGACTGAATTAAGACAAATTGGGGGGATTTTATCTCAAATATTCAGATATCCTTTAACACGCGTAACCAGGCCTGCGGCCTAATTATAATTTAGGGGCGCAAACTCCCCACCACTTTATAATAGGGAGTTTATATTAAAAAATCAATAATTAAAGAAGATAATACTAAGCTAAGGACATATATTATTTTATATAAACTCCCTACCTATATTACTTAATAAGGCTATACCTTACTATATAACTATAGTAAAATTAATTATTAAGCTAAATTTAAATATATATAAAGGATATCTAAAATTAAAATATAAAAAAACTTATATTTAGGTATTACTTTATATAGAAATATAAAAAATACCCTAAAAATATTTTATAATATTATTATAATATACTCTATTTATAGCCTTAAAAACTAATATTTAAGTTTTAATTTTAAATAAAGATTTTAATAATATAAATTTTATCTTTTTTAAATTAAATCTTATTAATTTTAATATATCTAATTAAAAAATAGTAT